>JBCJKE010097007.1:0-11180 GCA_039654525.1 Melibe bucephala | reverse complement strand
TCCTTGTTTTGTTTTTATTATTTTGTGTTGTTTTTTTTTTGTGTGGGTTCTTTTGTTTGTTTTTTTGCCATATGCTCAGAATTGTTTTCCTGTTACTCCACCAAGAATCAGTGTAACTCATGGAAAAACCCTGGCCACTTTTAGTAATGAGACTGTTAATTTTTGTGGGTTGTTTTTCTTTTTTCCTCAATTTTATTAACATTTTTGAGTGTTTGTGTTTTTAGTAAACTTATAATGATTGGGTTGTCCAGTAGAAGATATATCGGTTATTATCCCTGGCGTTGTAACAATATCAATGATGAATACTTCAATTTATATGTACAGAAAATTGTCAGATGAGCAAAAAACTGTGATGAGAGCTTATGCAGAACTGGAAAAGGATGTGCAAGGTACCATTGATGGTGTTGCGCAAACAAAGGAAGGTGAGAAACGTAGCTGAGTTTACATAAATAGCTTATACCTTTTCAAAATGGATTTTAATATGTTGTTGATGCTGCTTAAATATATTTTTAATTTTATTTAAAATTTTTCAACCAAATCCTCCATAAGGTTTATGAAAGTGTTAAAAATTAAAATCTGCCATTTAATTTTTCTCCTAGGTCAGCATATCAAATCTTGAAATATTACGTTTCCATGGCAAAAATCCCTCAGGAAGTCTTGATTTAGTGCAGTAACATGGAAAAACAGAATCTAAGCAATACTATGCAATTCTGATTTTCATCTAGATCAATGTCTATTTTCTTAACACACTAGTGATAGGCTTAAAGGACTGCCATAAAAATTTCTCCACAATATTCTGCCCATGTTCTTGATATGTCTGTTGGATCTATAAGTGTTTTTCCACGTTTACCTTGGGCTGAAAGTCTACATCATAGTTTTGCTCTCCAGACACATAGCTCTTGTTTGTTCACATTTCATTGCTAACTCTATGTTAAACAGTTGCAGGTGAAGGGCTTCCTTTTTATCTTGTTTGACAAGGTGTTCTACATGAGCTTTTATATTTTTGCCAGTACTGTTTCCATTTCTTTTGCTATTGATTGCCTGGTGTCAGATTGAGTTTTGATATCTAGTGTTTAATGGACGTCCAGTTGTATAGGTGAAAGGCTGTATCCAATAGATCTGGGAGATGATTTGATTACTTTTCACAAACATATGTTGTGAAAAAAAAAAAACACCCCAAAACCCTGCCATAAAAATCCCAGCAACAGCAGCAGAACATTAAACAAACATAAAAGTAGTCACAACTGGAATTAATACATTGTATGTATTATACACATTGATGAGGAGTAGTTTTACATTTGTCATGTTCACACAGACTGATCCTGTAGTGGAGATTGAGCATATATTTTTTTCTTATTCCGCATCTGGTATGGACTCTTCTCTACATTTTATTGTACATTCCTCCATGTACAAACTTGTTCAAAATTGATCCCTTCCCTCAGCCATCCCCTGTACTAATACTACCACTCATTTGCTTTAACATTCATGGTTTTGATCAAACATCAAAACTCTGGTAGGCACTGAAATTCTGCTGTTTAATATGTCTTTGGATTGACCCACACAATCGTCCAAGTTATGCAAGAAAAAAAAAACTCTTTGGGGTAAATATGTAAATTTGTCTTGATCGCTAACCAGGGTACCTTCTCCATCTGTTGCAGGGCGGAGGGACCCTGGTGAGCCAGTGAAAGGAGAGTCCATGCCTGAAGAGGATGAAGGCTTTTTGCCATGGTTGAAAAGAAAAATATTTGGATAATTATAGGCTTTCGTCTTTGGTTGTTTTTTTGTTGTTGTTTTTTTTAAGTGCTGTGCAGCGGTTTGTTGTCTTCTAGGGGAGTTTTATGCTTCCTCTTCTTTTATTGGTTTGGAGTTTGGGAAGTGGTGTTGTTGAAACTACTTCAATTAGTGTATTGGAGTTGCTGTATGCTTCACTTTGTTTAGAGAAAACCAGATGTTCTGTACTCTTTTATTGGAAATTTAGATTAATATGAAATTATGCTTTTACATTTAAGTGGTGCTGAATATAAGAAAAAAACATAATTGTTTTTGCAAAGAGCAAATTTTTCGAGATATTAAAATGCAAGCGATGGTTTGTGAATTCTTTTGTTATAAGATTTTAAAAATATTTTTAGTGGATAATTTTGAATTGTTTAATATCATTTTTTAATGTTTTAAGTAATACTGAACAGATTTGATCACATTTAGACCCAGATGATAAATTGGACTGTGATAATATATTTTATATTTTTATCGTCGTCTTGTAATTCTTCCTATTTAATACACTTCCCTAGTTACAATTTTACCAGTTTTGTTAGTAATATGAAAGATAATTATTTGAATGAAAATTATCAGTTGGGATGTATATCTTCATGTGGAATTTTAGAATATTTCCTAATTGGTACCAGAACAATGATAAGCAATACTATTTTAAAGTAAATCATAAGGTTTCAATTGATTTGAACATTCATGAACAAACACCTTACAGATATGAACAGTAATGGCATATGTATCTAATCTAATACTTATTATATAACGTTTTCATTGACTGGTTTTAATGTAAAGGTCTCAAGACCATGGAAGATCCAGATGGAAAGCTTCATAGAATCCGTGAAGCTCTGAAAGAACAACCAGACCGGACACAGGCTGATTCTGATGATGACGTTGATGATGGACAAGCAGTTGGGAAGACATCCTGATTTTATGGTGGTTTGGGGGTTTAGGGCAGGGATAAGAGAAGGGTGTCTGTAATCTGAGATGTATTTCTCTTCAGTATTGCTACTCATAAGTATGTCTACTGCTAGAAAATTCACTTAAGATTACTAGGTTGCATAAATGTGTTCTGTTACCGGTACTCATATTTTTGGTCATTTCAGAATTTAATATTATTGTTATTATTATTATTATTATTATTATTATTATTATTATTATTATTATTATTGTTATTATTATTATAAGTATTATATATTATTTATTATTATTATTATTATTATTATTATTATTATTATTATTATTATTATTATCATTATTATTATAAGTCATCATTAAAAGATTCATTTTTTGTATCCAAAGGAATGTCAGCTCAATTAAATTTCCTTGAAAGAAGGAATATTTGGATCAAGAAGCAGAAAAAAATATGTAAGATGTGAACCAATTTATATTAT
This sequence comes from Melibe bucephala, assembly GCA_039654525.1. Lineage (NCBI taxonomy): Eukaryota > Metazoa > Mollusca > Gastropoda > Nudibranchia > Dendronotidae > Melibe > Melibe bucephala. The sequence continues at coordinate 8,022 of JBCJKE010097007.1, read as the reverse complement.
CAGACGATATTGGGAGCAGCCCCAAATCCTAGGAACTGCTTGTTTTGTCATTTTTTTCCCCTATTTATTTATAATATTAACCCCGAAACACATATTTCTTCTTGATTGTATATTTGTAAATTTACAATAATTGGTCATAAATAAAGTAGGTAGTAGCTTATATAGGTTTTTAGAAAAATTGCAGAATTTAGATTGTGCGACTGAATGCACTTATTTGAATCTTACAAATTAACATTATTTTTCTTCCAGAAAAGGAAGAAAATGTTAAAAGATTGTGATCAGTGTGAACGAAGTAAATTGTCTGTGAAGCTGCTATAGAAAAATTGGTGTGAATGCAATGAATTGGCAGTGAGCCTGCTATAGTATGGGATAACTGTGAGCACACTTTCTAGGAAATTTGTGGGTATGCTTTCAATGGGCACTAACTTATCCTTTCAGGATATTCAAATTTGAAATGATCTTCAGTGATACTTCAGTCACAGCTAGCTCCTTTGTTGTCTAACCATTCACATGTGACCCCTAAACCAGATGAATTTTGGTCTCATTCATTATACAGCAATGAAGCATTTAGGATTGTCCAATGGTGAAGTGCCATTGCAAAATTGCCACTTACATATTACCTTTTAACACTATAAACCACATTGCAAGCCCCCAGAAAATCATGCAATGAGAAAAGTGCATTACATTGCCACTTATTAAGTCATGCTTTAACTGAATCAAGATTCAGTCAACAATGCCATTAATTTCACACCTTCTACTTTTACATTGATGAGCAAATTTTTTCAACATTTTGGGATAGTTTTGGACCTCTGCACACCTACTAAGTCACAGCATTGCTAAAACTACCAAAATTATAATTATGATCCTTTAAATTTTTTTTAAAGCAAATTCAAATATAGATTAAGACAAAATACATATTTTGGTTGACTGCTGTTGTTACACATAAAATTGTTTTACTATGAATGAATAAGTTAATTCGTGCTGTAGGCTTTGGTGAATTCAATAAATAAATAAATCAAAAGTTTCAAAATAACTTGTTCTAGCAGTACTGGCCTGAGAAATGTAAAAATTGAGGTAAAAAGTTGGGAAAAAAAACCCTAAAACAAACCAAATCAACAGATAGGTATTGGTATATATGAATTTATTTCATGAACTATTTCTCTTAGTAAGAGCTTATCAAGAATCATAATACAGTTTATTGAGCTGGAATTTTTTTTTCTTTTGTCAAGAAATTGTACTGTGATAACCTGATTTAATTCTTTTGAGACAGAAAAATCTCATGTCTTCCTCGCTGTCTAGTACCAGCAAGGTAACTCATTCATTTATGCCATGTATCACTGGGATGAAGATTATAAAGATTATTCACTTTATTTAATTTAGTGAGAGAACTGTGACTCATTTGAACACTGCCTTTGTAAATTAAAACAACTTCCTTTGCAATTTCATTTGTCTTTGAATTTCATTACTTGTGGAATTTGTGTTTTTATTTTTACTTTTTCTTTCCTTGTTTTAGGGAACGTGGGGGTATGGTATCACATTGGGATAGATCAGTTGCTATACTCGTACTAGTATTGCAATTAGCCATTTTATCTTTATTTCATTTCTTGTGATTTGCTTGCTCATTGGAATACATACACATATATATATAGTATAAATGCCCTTCTGTTTTTCAAACAAGATACACTTTTTCCTAACCATCTTAAAGATATGAATAAAGTGAGCAATTATTTAAAAAAAAAAACCAAAACAACTATTGTCTTGGTCATTAGATATAAGATTTTGATTCTTTGTGTGCCTGTCTGAGTGTTAGGCTAAAGAAACATTTTTAGTTATTGCAGGTATGCTGATAAACTTGCCCAATTACTGAAATTTAAAGGTTTAGGTCTCAAATGTTGAAACAATTCCTATATAGCATACAAGAACCTTGTTTTAGAATTGCTTCAATGCTAAGATACTCATTTTCTATTTTAAACTTTACATATGAATGTATTGATTTTAGACTGAGTATAGTGATATTTTCATTTTCTCATCGGTATAGAAAAATTGTTGCATTGATAAGTAGAAGAAAGTTGCAAGAATAAACATTTTTTTTTGAAATTCTGATTTTGGAGTAGGTTTTATGAAACTTTAAAGCCATTGAATTTTGGAGTTGTGGTGATGCATGCAGTCTTTTTTTTTTTTTTTTAAACCAATTTAAGCATTCCAATGACAGCTTAATACTGAAGAATTGGCATTGGCGCACACAGTTTAGGGCAAGCGTCTTTAGGACTGCAAAGCCTATTATTACAGCTTTCCTAACAATAACATCGCCTGTAGCTATTTGACCATGGGTGTTTGAATTATAAGTTAATAAGTGAATCCTTAATGAACGGTTGATTCATCTATCTCAATGCATCTGCTGGACTAAATGCCATTAGAAATTTTGCATAATCGGGAAGATTCAAATCAGGATCAATGAAATTGGAGAGAGAAAAGTATTCATTTAGAATTATTAAACCAGACCTAATGAACATGTGGTAATTCCGCTTCTTGAAACGATTAAAGATTGATGTGAAGAACGAATGTTTAGGTCTAGATTTCATTTCTTTCCACCATTCTAATTTTATGTTGGACTGCACATGTGTTTACATACTCAATGACGTGCTCAAACTACTACTACTATATATAGTGGTCACAGTGGCTCAGTGGTAATGCTTTGGACTTGCAACCGAGGGGTTGTGGGTTCGAGCCCCATTGTGGGCACTGATTAAACCCTTGAGCAAGGTTTTTAACACAAATTGCCTACGTTTGCGGCGCTGCTCTTGCGGCTGACGCTCGGTTTTCAGTTAAAAACCAAAAGATAATTTCCCTTCGAGGATTAATAGAGTGGAATTTTAATTTAGTTTTTATGCTGACGTTTTAGTTTTGTTCACCAAATGAAAAGCTTGTCGATTCAATATTGCCATCTTAAATATAGCGTAGATTGATTGTAATGAAAATGTGTTGTCATTGTTTGAGTAAAATATATTTACTCGTCATGGTTTTGAAGCAAGCATTTTCATTTTGGTTTTTCTGAACACCTGATGCGTATCCCCATAGAAATGCAAAATTTTGTAGATTTTGTCAACAATGTAGAGATAATAAGGAATAAAGAGTCTTAAAAATCAATGTAAAATCAACACAATTTATTTTTTCAAAAGCAAAGAAACTCACAAGATTTATACAAGCTTTGTACAAGCTTATACGCTGCACTACAATAATTAACATACAGCTAAATCATGTCATCAATCTAAACACTTAATACTCTGCCCATTATTGGCATTGTCTTCATCTCACACATCTGTCTCGTCTTTCAATGACTGCTATAGAGCAGATCCCAATGACTTCATGGATAACTGGAGGGTCCAGTGTTGGTAAAGTAATCAGAAATTTTACTGATCAATTAAATAATATTTCAAATACATTCACAATTAGCCCAAAACCTCATGAGGCATCAGAATCTGCTCCATGCGAAATGGTAACAACAAAAATCCCAAAATACTGTAATGAAAGACATGGGGGGGAAAGCATTATGTGCCATGCTAATGTTAAATTGCCAATGATTCTTGAACATTTTCTTTGTGTGAAAAAGAGATTGAAAGTATTGAAAAACAGTTGAAAAGAGTAAAATCCATCACTATAGTATAAATGCGAGTTAACTTAAGAGCACTACAGCTACAAGTACAAGTAGGGGAAAAGCTTCAACCGATCATTTTAAATGTTTTGGTGTGTTGAGGTGATTTAACTGATACTGAAAGTGAAAGCTGATTGGTGGTAGGCAAAGACTGAAAGCGCAATGATACAGAATTAGTAGAGATGGAATACAGATGCACACTACATCCACTAATAATAATAGGTCTACATATGAGGGTTGTCACACCAGAGAAGTGGAGAAGTTTTAATTCTAATACATGACCTTCCTGTTGGCCACTGTTTAATCCAGGTAGATGCTCTTCCCAGAGTAGTAGGTTTTATTATCTGAATTGACTGACATACAAAAGGGATGAGTTATTTCAAATGGACTTAATTTAAGGGATGAAGTGTAATGATGAGTGAGTGAAAAAAAAAAATTAATCACCTGAATTTATAATTTATAGGGAAAATGGGAATGACACTACAACCACAGCGTAGGTCCACCATGATGCATGGTGACAAAATATTAACATAATTGCCTTCAAACATTTATTTATAAATATTCATGTATAAATTATAAATATATACACATAAACATGTATGCACATGTCGTGCATCATATCAATGGAATTAGGACACCCTTTACAAAACCTATACGAAGCAGTAAATGTCTTTTTCTGCCATACACAATGTGAAGGAAGGCAAGGGGCTGACAAATCTAATGCTCAGGGTACATCATAGCTTAGTTGAATTTAAGGGAAAACATTTATACAAACACAACAGCTTAAAACAATATTTTAATGGGGTCGCAATGTTATTGATTTTAAGTTATAGATAATGAAATCACACACATACATGTAACACTTAGAATAATTAAAAGCATATTACATGTATTAAGGTGGTCAAGTGACTGACAAATAAATAGAGTTTTCATACCCAGGCGAGAAAGTGAGTCCAATCCGTACATTCATACAACCCTCAAATCAACATTCAGAAAATACTAGACACATTAAAAAAATTGGCCTTACATTTACATGTATAGAACATAGCAACATTCAAGTACTAGTACTATATATAATATACATTTGTTCTTCCACAAAGTAAATCTTGATGCTTCTACTCCTTTAACATTTTCAAGATTTGAAAAATTTTAAAAAGCTGAGGATATCGCTTTCCTTATTATACCAGTTCACTTTTACACCATTTTCCTTCCAAACTTCATACGATGAGCATGATGTCAGAGCTCACAACTAATTAGTCAATTAAATAAAATGAATTTCCATCTTTAACTTGCATCAGAATCTATCAGTTCCCCCTCACTCTCCATGCTGTCTAGTTGCTGAGCTTCACTAGCTTCAGGTGTGTCCTCTTCCATAGTGTCTCCAGTCAGAGCCACCCTGGCATAGTCGTCTGTGTCTATGGACTTGCAGAAATGAATAGCATACTTGAGTTTTTCTCTGAGCACTGAAAGGCAAGAGTAGCGTGGCATTTTGAGCAGGAAGAAGCAGGTATAGCTCTCAGGGAGGAAGTTGTCAGGGGGATTGTACTTGTCCAAAACCTGTGATGTGCAAGAGAAATTATAAATAAGAGTTGTATTACAGGCATCATTGTACATGAAGACATAATTTTCATTTATCGAGAACAATTGGGCTTTGAAAGATTAATGCTATTACTAATATGCTCCTTACTTAATTTAACTGAGGTATGATCATGGTTTAGTTGGAATAATTACTCAGCATAATCATCTATTGCATAATAGAGTGTACTGTGGATAGAGAGGAAAAGGGGGGGGGGGGGGAAAGGGTGAAACTGCTTAAATCCTGTCATAGCAACAGATGATAGACCCAGATCCAAATTCTAAGCCTATACTTTGTCTCCATGTTTTTAAAACGGATTTACCAACTTTATAGTATTATTTTGGCTTGACTTTTTTGTGCATCTCTGATCTAATGGTTTTGATTAGACATATTTTCCTGGAAATGGCCTTCAAGTTGGCGGCAAGGAATGGCCATGCCAAATGAGGTTAGATTTCTTCTAGCCAGAGGGTTGGTAGAATGATGTCAATAAGAAACACAGGGATGGGAATAAGGTCCCCATGATGGCGGCAATTAATGACTAAGTTACAATTATACTAGATGATTGATAGGTGTCAATAGGCAAAACAAATTCAGGCAAACTCTTATGTATGCTGCACTAGGCCGCAATGTTATAAATTCTTTATAGAAACTGGATTAATAGAATGATACCAGTAAGAATGATGGCACACGGTCAACAGTCCTCATCAAATGGCAGCACCAAAGAATGGGCATGTCAAATGTGTAATAAGTTTTGCTAGACAAAGGTTTGTTCATGATATCAATAAAGAAGACCACTAGGAATTAACAGCCTTTATATTAGCGACAAAGAATGGTTATGTTGAGTATATTCAAACTTTCCGAGAAAGAGGATTGATAGGTGATATCAATAAAGAAGACAGTGTCGGGGAAAACAGCCATCAGGTAAGTAGCTTGAAAGCATAATGTTCTTATTAGACACAGGTTTGATAGATAATATCAGTAATGAAGACTGTTATAAGAAAATGGCCGTCATGTCAGTGGTGGAGTATAGTATAGTACATTGATGCAGTAAACAACCTTGTTGTTACTGAAGGACACTTGACCTAAATTGTAACCAATGCAGAGCTTAACATTTTACATATTTGTGAATTGGAGCTTTGTTTTCCCCTCCAGATGTGATGTCTCTATTTTGTTTTAAGCCTCTGGAAATGTTTGGATTTTCTGTCCGCTGTATGCATGTTGATTAACATCTAAGATTTTTTGGTTTTGTCGACCTTGATAATTGTGTCAGATTTGTTACATCTTGATAAAGTACTGGGAGAAGGGAGGTGGATGTTCTTCTTTGTAATTTTGGCTTTTGTTGAAGAAGGCTTTCATCACTGTTTCAGTAGGTATGTTTTGGTCCCTTCATAAAAATATGCCCTAGTAATTGAAATCTTCGGATTTTGATCATCTGGCCGATAGTTTTGGGTTTTGTTGTTTTGGTTTTTTTTTGTTGGGTTTGTTTTGTTTTTTTTGTTGGGTTCTTTTTTTCTTTTTCCTTTTCCTGTTTAGATCGAAATTGTTTATTTTGTCTGGCCAGTGAGTATTGATAACATAGGCGGAGTATGGTCATTTTCAATATGTTCAATTCTTAAAAGACACGGGAGTCATAGATGATATCAATAATAGAGTCTGTAGTTAGTTGTTATGTTATCTTTACACTTCACCTGTAGCACAAAATCTCTGCCCCTGAAGTCAGCGATTGTGCGTGGTAGCCTGGTGCGGCCCCAGACAAAACGCAAAAAGAGAGACCTCTCAGTGTTGGTGAACTCGTCCATGACATCCCAGAACCACTGCACCAAAGGAGCTCCAGGTTCAATGCCTTTGTAGGTGACCACTGACTTGAGAAGGCTGAGGGGAATATCTGGACTTCCACATACCTGGGGACAATGCAATGGCAAAATACTTCTTTGACACTGTACTACATCATAACAATAACAGGTTACTGAATAAAGGTGCTGAACATTGTGATAAATGAATTTGCTAGTAAAGTAAGACAAATATTTGTGCACACATCTTTTTTTTTTATTATTTAAAAGAAAAGAAAAACTAACTAAAAAAAGCCCAAAACCCTAAAAAACAGCAAAGCTTTGCAGATTGACACAACTGAGGCATAGAAATAGTGTTCAAACCAAATGTTGTCAGCATTTTCACAGCACACTACACAGACATCAACAAAGCCTCTGATTAAGAACCACCAGAAATCTCCCGTTTGTGTCATATCACAGCCTCACAGGACTGTACATACAAAAACTGCTCATTTTTTTCATCGAATCAATCTCTCTCACTCTATGTATATATTATAATCCTCAGGTAAGCTTTTATTGCTTAGGCTTTATTGATGAGGCAGTGATGGTGGCAGGGATAATGAACTTGGACCAGGTCTACACCCTGTTTCATGATGTAAACTGAAAAACCACTCCACAAGTTACCGGATAGTGGTAAAAAAGAAAAATGGATAGAAAAAAAGGCTACTCATCCGTACCATTGTTTCCAGTTCGTATCCAGTGAACAACGACAAGAGTGGGACTGGTACAACTTTGGCCATTCCTTCTCGTACCCATCTGACTTGAGCATCAAATTCATGGAGTCTAGGGAAAACAGGAACAAAATGTTAAAAAAAGGAAGTGTCATGATCAAATGGCTATTCATTCATCAAATGTTAGATTGAAATGATATTACCAATGCATGTAAAGGAAAGATCATTTAAGGAGGGGGGGGGGGGGGGGGGGGGGGGGGGGGGGGGGGGGGGGGGGGGGGGGGGGGGGGGGGG
>JBCJKE010096896.1:0-11182 GCA_039654525.1 Melibe bucephala | reverse complement strand
TTGTTTTTTGTATGGTTGGGGTTTGTTTGTTTTTTTAGTTTTAAGGTTTATTTTAGTTTGGTTTGGTTTCATTTTGGTTTGTTTTTTTTGCTTTGTTTTCAGTTTTTCTTTGTTTGGTTTTTTTCAAAGATGTTCTTTGAATTTTTCTTTTCAGTCACTTACAGCAGAAGCGTAAACAGTCTGAAGGCTTAGGAGATCAGCAAGAAAAGAAAAAATCTAAAAAGAAGAAAAAAGGAAAGGCTTGAAAAAGTGTTCCATTACAACATTCATCAAACAGGAGGCAGATCTATACTATTAGTACTATAGGTGTGGTTGAATGCAACACAACTAGCTGATGTCTAGTAATTATAATATATCTACTATGGCTTAACACAGGTACTATGCCAGTATGATACTGGTATGTCAAGCATCTTGGTTTTATTGCCTCTTTTGCTTCATAAACAATAATAATAATAATAATGATAGATATTTTTATAGCGTCCTTCTCATTTTAAGTTTAAGACAAGTTCTGGGTGCTCATGCTCAATTTCGAGTACGGTACCAACTGCCATGTCATTTTGTGAAAAGGCGTACCGGTACTCCATTTAAAAAAAAAAAAAGTTTTCATGTAATTTCTACAAATTATCCTCATGGTTATTTAGTCCTTTAAACCCACTTGTGTTCTCAGGCACTAGATAGACATATATGATACTTATACTATACTTTTGTTTTTTTTATTAGATCAGACTATCAAGTTGCATCTAATCGGTTCTAAAGCCAAGTCTTACTTTCCCTTATAAATAAAACATCAACTTTACTTTGATAGATTCATGTATTGTAATGTAATTGACATAATCTTTTACTTTATCAATTTTAGCATTGCTTTTGTACATATATGTTCTTTTTATGTAAATGTATAGTTAAAATAATTAAATGATTTGTGCATGTGTGTGTGTTTACAGTCATCACATTGTAATTGTGTAACATAATATTATAAAAGTGTTTGATCACATTCATTTTTATCACGTTATGTATGTCAAGTTCTCTATCTTGTTTGAAATGAGCTTAAAAATTTGTTTGGAAAGGATAATGCCAATAAAAATGAATATTTACAAAAGTCTTACGATGACAGTGATTGCTTTTTATTTCATTCTTCTTATGACTGCTATCACTTCTGCAACTGCATTAGGGAGTGAAATAAATACCTGGAGTGTTTGTAAAAGACAGTAAGGGGGATGATTTTAAAAACAGCTTTACTTCTCGTGATCATCAAAGTGTAACTGAGATAAATACAACCAAACTTCAGCATTGACATTTATGCCAACATGCACATTTAAAAAAAAGTTCAACATCTGAAGATTCACAGTAGGTAATCTTTATTATTATTATTATTATACTTAAGGAAATTGTCATCCACATGCATTCCTAAAGGATGAATCAGAAAGGGGAAACATTATGTCAGTTCTGTTTTACAACTTTTTGTCTGATATTATACCAAAGTCTCACTTCAACTTCAACAAAGTTTGATTTGATTAATTTTTGCTCTGGATAAGTCAAATTTTAAAATAATTTAGAAAGCTGTGGCTGTTACTGTTAGCAATAATTAATTTAGAAGGCTATGGCTATTAGGATTAATTAAAAACAGTAATAATATCAAACAATCTGGTTCATAAACAGGTCAAAGAACATGTCAAATTTTTTTCATACAGTACTGAAAGAAATCTTCAAATTTCCATGAAACCCGAAAGTAGGGGCAAGGCCATCATTCTTGATTTTTACGTTTAGTTACAGTACTCTAAATATCTGGCTATCCGCGGCACTTTCAAAGTAGACATTGTGTTGATATGTAAAATGATCCTGGCTGATCTTTTCATGTACTTGATATTGTCACAAAAAGTATTAGAGATGGTGGGACTATTAGTTATTTTTCAATGAAAAGAGATGACTTTATATGTCTTGTATTGCATAGATGTATAATTTATAGTTACCATATATTCATCAAAGCAAAGCTAAATAAGTGGTTTTCAAATCTAATGAATATGGCAGTCAAAACAAGGAGTTGCAAATCATTTCTTCTCTGCATAATTCCATGGAAAAGAAAGCTCATCAGTCTCTAAAGGAAGTTTAAAAATAGGGAACGGATAGAGAATGATTGTATGTCAGTTAAGTCTATTGCCCGGAAATGAGCTTGGAATTTTACCATTTTATACATTTTGTTTTGACAAGATATTTAAAATTAGACATTGCGACTTATCACCTTGATCAAAAGAGCTTACTCATAAAATTCATTCAACTCACTGATTTCCATCGTAATTGTAATATCCGTTTAATTGTATTCTTTGCCACTCTGCTTGGCCTGTCTAAACTGCAGTGAAATCATCAGAACCGCTCCAGACTCCAAAGAAACTTTTAGTAAAGATGAACGTTTCTTTTTGTCCCTCTTTCCCCTGTAGGGCATCTACTAACATATTCAAATAATAATAAACTAATTCAACATTACCTACAGATACGATAGACTTATCTTTGCTAGATTACGATAATTTTGAGCTGAGATTACTCTCAGACTTCCAGGTATATAATTTTACGGCTTACTAGTAATACCAGTAGGGCGTTTATTTTTGTTTTGCCAACTTCCCAATATTTGCTATTTACCAGTCTCATGCACTACAAAAGCTTAGATCTATTACTTATCACCTATGCAAAACTTTCTGTATTGCAATCTTAGCATAGCTGGATAACTAATCTGTGCCCAATTATAATAAATAATATTATTGTTGGCACAAGAGACAAAGCGCGGAGGCCCATATCTGAAGATTTCCTTGTTCAAGTTCAAATGAACCTCAGGATCAACAAATTTGTCCAGTCCCTAGCAAATTCCACTGAATAACAAAAATGCCATAGACTCCTGTACCACTACTAGTTCTGTAATCCTGTAAGCTTCTTAAGTCTTTCACTTTCACCCTTCTCCACCTTTCCCTTTCTTTCAGTGCCCTTTTCCATTTTGCTAAATTTGAATTTTCTTCCTATCATCTTCTGTCATCTTTTATTTTTACTCCAGGGGATGTTAATGTTATATATTTTTAAAATACTTAAAATGTCATTTCGAGCAACATGCATTATGTTACAAGGCTCGAAGGTATGAAAACGTTCCTCTAGAAATGAATGAATTGGGGGGGGGGGGGTACTCCTCTCCTACTAAGACGTACACGGCTAATTCTTGTTTTCTGGGTGGTAAAACTAAAATTAATACACCAAACTGGGTGATAAAACTAGACTGAGACAAAGTGACAACAAGCAACACGTTTCCTATTTCAGACTTCCCAAGCTAATACAACCTAGAGGCAGCAATTATAATTAATTATTCAAAGAATCTTCGCAGTTGTAAACTGTCACATGTAGTCATGTATAGAAGCCTAACTAACTAGTAATAGGAAGTATTAATTTATATTATTATTTAAAAGAGATTATAGAGGTTTAATATAATTTATAATTAACAAATGTATCTCTTTGAGTTTGAGATTAGAATAAAAACATTCAAATACCTCTTTGAGATCTAGTAAATATATATAATTAATTAATAGTAAGGTATTGTACACTTTTCTTAAAATTGATAGATGCTTAATTAAAAAAAGAAAGTTTAAATATTGGCAAGTCTGACTTGTAGTAGACAGACCATATATAAGTATAAGGAATTTGAATAAGGGGAAGTCTTCTGAAACATTGGAAATTAACTTTGAATGCACAAGAGAAAGCAAAGTGGTAAAAGTTACTAAAAGCATGAATGTAAATTTGCGGTTAATTGAAACCCTGCACCTTCGTCGATGTCATCTGTCAGTTCAGGAGGTAGGGGAAGGTGTTTGGCATGTGGGATGGTTTGCAGCCTGTTACTGTAAGTGACATCCTTACTGTCCCACTACACTCCTTAATGAGATCAATTGCGTATAAGATTTTCTCTTCTTTTTTTTTCAAAGGGAGCTTTACTAATAATCTGACTTAAAATAGTTTGTTTTTTAATAAGAAAGAAATCAAGGCCTGTTTCACCATCGATTATGAACTTCAATGTTTATTTAAATTTTTAAAATTATGGTCAATGTATTTACATTCTAGGAATGTACAGATTTATATTTTTATCTTTTCGTGAGTACCTTTTATTCAACTTTTTTTTCATAAAAAATGTTATGGTAAATTCACAGAGGCCAGAATCACTTATGGTGTAATGTCTTTCTCACCAACAAGCTCAGTTGCTGTTCATTATTACCTACTATTACTATTAATAAGGTGATTGTGGTTCAATACATGCATCATGGAAGCAGAGAAAGAAAGAAAGAATTTTTTTATTATTAGCCAAAACACTTCACCAGGCTCAATATATACTGCAGTAAAAGAATACAGAATATGTTATTAACCTTGACACAATCTCATGTGTTATTTGAACCATACTAAGATTCCATTCACTTCATTGTTCTTGGCAGTTTGCTCTTTGCCTTTCTACATACACTTTTTTCACTGTAACTATAAATATAGTATAACATTGATCTCAAAAGTGTAGGTCAATTTGTTATTATTTCAAGTTCAAGTCACCATACATTGAATATCACCCACTATTATAATTAATCAGTGTTCCTACCCCTTTGAATTTGGATTAAGGAACATTAATGTTTCCTTCTCATAAATTCGTTTTCCTTCGTGCTGACAGTCAGGGGGAGAGTTAGTTTGGATTCAAACCAGACTGTTATACACTACTCAAACTCAAAGTACTGAAAGCTATCACAAATATGCAAATACTCATGACGGTGACAGCACTCATGTGATGAATGTGAATTTGAGAAAAAATATTTATTGATTCTTGAATTGCAGATAGAACCAGCTAATCATTTGGGTGACCACTGAAAAGGTTACAAATTACATCATCCTTTTGTTCTCTTCTTTTTTAGCCTGTAAAATGGAAAACATTTCTATAATATAATATGATGTTCAATAGATGTTTACAGCATAGACATGACTAACACTGAAATCAAAGTACAAGATGGAGTTGCTAGCCGACACAGTGATAGGAACACTCCAGAGCTGCCAACTCAAAACCATAAAAAAGTGTAAAATCAATTTCAATTAGCAAAAAGTGTATGATTTTGATAAAAATGCTAAATAGTGATCTACACGTCCAGACTCAGAGAAAGCAAACATAGACTAGACTTTGTCACTTCCTAAAATACAAGTCTATATTAATCCCCCAGTCTTAAATTTTTTTTTTCTTTTTTCATGGTGGCCTCCATCTTTTGGTAAATAGGCCAAGCATCAAATTGTTTTAACAGTAGGTTACAGGCCCAATAAGAAAGAGAAATGAAACTAAATTAGAGTCGGCTAAAGCTTAGCACAGAGATTGGAGAGTTCCCTTTTATATTATCTCTTTGGTCATCAAGTAAACGTAAAACCTGGTCTAGAACATGTTCAACTTGAATGTTCAACCCCACAAAAAAGCACACAATCATATGTGAAAATGTGGTGTATCATAGGATAGAAAGGTCACACAAATACACTTTTTGGTGTAAGATTGGCAGCTCTGACACTGTTAACTGTGTTTGTCAGTTATTTTGAAGACAAAGACTGGCATAACCATGTCCTGGTGAATGAAGTCCAGAATGTGATAAAATAATACTTAAAGAACGTGATAATGTACTATAAAAAGTAAATTTGCTTCTTGGTGTATTTTACAGTGAGAAAACTTTTTTTTTTTTCACTAACCTACCTCTAGAGTTTACCTCAAGACAGCCAAACAATCTTTGTATTTATTCAAACAAGGGGCATTCGTCTATACTAATAATAACAGTCATCCATCAGCATTTATAATCCTCCATTAATTATGCAAAATGTGCGTTTGATGCCTCACTTACACAAAATTAAACTGCCTCAGAAGAAACTAAAAAAAAAGATCTTGTGAATTGAAATAAATACTAGACAAGTCTCAGGAAAGGGTATGTAATGTAAAGGAGTCCTAAACCTGTCTCGGTCTTTAATGTGTATCTTATTTATAGCAACAACAGCAGCAGTAATACTTGATGCAGAAGCAGTTTTTGCCATAAAGATTGTTAGTGAGAACATAAACCTTCAAATTAATGAAAACAGAAAGATGTCAAGGAATAAACATATCATATTAGCATAATAGCTCCCGGCACAATGATATTTTATTCAGACCACGAGATAAATCAACTAGTGAGCTTTTAAAAATGTGCTTCCACTTGCAATAAATACTAAGGGTTCACCTCATATTTGCCATCTGCCTTTCAAGGTTTTTTTTTATACATGTACATAGGCTTCGTATTAATCGATTCCTTGTTAAGGATCAAAGAGGAACACATTTTTTATTGTATTAATAAATTATTATGGTAAATGATTTAAGAAAGATAAAGAATCATTTTAATCATGAAAACATGTAGGGCAGACTTAGGGAAATATATGGATACATTTTTTACATCTACTTCTGATAACTTGCTAAATATTACACAAACACATCCACACACCCACACTAAGAAACAACAAATAAACATTCTAAATAAAGTATAAAATGACTTTAAATATGGATGTAAACGACTCTACCTATGACAGTTGGCTGAATAGCCAGGGCATGAGAATACTAAAGAAGTAAAATTTCTACAAAGATGGTACATAAACAGACATAATAATAAATATACTACTGTCGATCGAATATAAGTAAATAGAATGATATCACAAATGTTGCAAATCTTGCAAGGTGTCATTACGTAGACGTAACAAGTATCTGTACCACACCAGGTTACATGCGTGACCAGTTGGAGTTGAAAGCCTTGGTCCTGTGCTTGGTGATCCATGTTCGTGGCTGGCGGGGATGGCAAGAATGACCAATAAAAATAAACACTAACGCTAACACTCTTCCAATGCCTAACTAATACTGAGCTTTGTATCTTATAACTTTAAAATATCGATATTGCACACATGCATAAATTAAGCAAAATTTCGCCATAAAATCCTAATGACACTTTAAGCCACTTGAGTTTTAAATCACCTTCAGACAACAAGAGAAACGGGCAAAATGGAACAGACCTGAAATTAAAATCATTTTATTATCTATCAATTGAAAAGAGCTTGATTTTACTTTAAACACATGTGCACACACATACACACACTCACACACAAACACGCACACACTTCTTTTGCCTTTTGCCTTTCCAAACAGACATAAAAACATTCAAATGAATGTAATGTAATGCAATGTAAGCCATTCATGCACACAGGGAAGACAAAGGCAATGAAGAGGACCCATCTTGGCCTCCCAAGTATCACACTGCCAGAAAATGACAAATGCATAGTAAATGACCATTAGCCAAGTCATAGTCATAGGTACTCTGAGGGCAGCCTCTGATCATTCTGCTGCTTTGTACAAAGAAGGCAAAAAAGCACCAATAATGAGAAAGGGGGGGAAGAGTGGGGGTTGTCCCTGTGACTAGAAAAATACCCTACAGTCCTGGGACACATAAAGCAAAGACGTAGAGCTGATGAGACACTGGGACAGCTTTTTTTCCACTTGAAGCTACTAAACCTCCATTTTTTTGTTCACATTGGGCAATCATTGAGGACAATGCGATATTCAACATTGACTTTGAATTTGAACTAGTGCAGAAGTTATCAAGATGATTCCAATTCCAATTCCAATTTCAATTCCAATGAAATATATGGTCCGCAAAAATAATGATTTTCCATGTTGGTTCAATGCATTATAAAGCTGGTGGACTTCAGAATGTTGCTTCAGATGTGAGTTCTGAATTTTAATGTTCTTTAAATTCTACACTTTGCATGTTAGGGTGTAAAGAAATTATCTATATGAATTGCAGGGATTTGTTCTATGACTTTTTTGAACATGAAGGCGGAGCGGAGGTTTCTGTGTTTTTATTAAACTTACCTCCCAAAAACAAGACAGTTTATACAGGGGACAAAAATAAGACTAGGAAGCGAGAGAAAAAATAAAAAAGGAGAAGAATTCATTAACATTAAAAAATCTTAGGAGACGCTGGGAGAATGCTCAAAAGTAAAGATATATCTGGCAGCATCTCACCATAAACCTGTAAAAATAGGAAAGACTATACATTCTTGTAACTGCAATTAGACAAGCCCTTCGCACAGGAGACAGTTGGAAGAAGCTTCACGATCATATTATTTTAGAACAAACATTTTGTACGAATTTGTATTGAGCACGTATTCCAAATTCTGTGATACACAGTAAGTTTTAGATTAGTATATCATTTATTTGTAATTTCTTTGGCTATGATCAATATTATTAATAATACTTTTAAAATACGTCAATGGCAAATGGACAGTAAAACTTTTCTTTTTTTTTTAATTAAACAAAGAAATATAATATAATTTAATAAAATATGATATAATATATATTTATTATATATATATATATGATTTTAGCATTCTTAGAAGGAACATAGAAAGCAGTCATAATGTCCTTGTCAATAGCTGACACTGACAGGTGTAAAAGATGATTAGGAAGCCTTGGGGCGACTGTGATGGAGTTGGAGAGGGTGGGGTGGAATTTAAGACCAGGGTTTTGAACACAGTTTTGCACAGAATATTAGAGTTTTCCAACAGCAGTTTGATTGTGGAGTGGCGAGAGAGAGAGAAAAAAAAAAGAGTTATTTTGTAATTCACAAGACGTGAATAAGGAAATAATAAATATTTGTATTTTACATTTCACTCTATGAATTATTTTATGGAAAGGAAGATTGAAAAAAAAAAAAAAGAAGAAGTACATTCTCAATCATATGACAGCAAAGTTTAAAGTTTGAGCAATTTGTATGAATGACAATGTTGGCAGACCTACATCCTTGAAATATAGATGAGTATTTGGTTACTTCAGACTGATTAAAAAAAAAAAATGTGTATAATAATGGCATATATTGTTGCTCTGCTTTGTTTTGAGTTGTTCTTTTGGGTTTGTTTTTGTTTTGTTTTATTTTTTTGTTGCTGTTTTCTTTTCTTTTCTTTCATACGCGTTTTTGTATGTTTTTTTGTTGTTTTGTTTTGTTTTTTGTAATTTTGTCATCAGTAATTAAAAAAAAAAAAAAAAAAGAAATCTTAGCAGAGATAATTTGTTTCTTCATCAAGGCAAGGTAATTTATTTATAAACAAAAATTGATGAATTAAACAGTATGAAAAGAGGAAAAAAATATCCCAACTTAATGATAGATTAAATATCACATTCTAAAAACAACTTATATAGGGAAAGGCAATATAATAAGAGTATATTGGGTAAAGTTTAACCAAAGCTTAACAAATATTTTCTGTGCTTTCACAAAAAATATATTCAGATCAATACGATATGGCATGTTTGTCATATATACTATTGAATAGTTTTTCTTTTGCTATATATTTTAGAAAGGCAAAAATGAAGGCAAGCTCATCAGCTTGAACTCCTGAAAACTCTAAAATGACAAGGATGTAATTTGAAGATGAGTTCATGAGTGATGATAAGAGAGGTAGGGAGAGTGGAGCTCTAGATACAAATGGAAAGGGAACAATTACAACAAAACTTTTTCTTGGAGTTTCAAAGGATGTGTGTCTTGATTAAGAATATTATCTTTAATTGAAGAAAATGGAAATAAATCTCTTGTCACTTCAGAGTTTTGAGTTCATTTGGTCATGGAAGAAAATTTAAGGAGGGGAGGAAGGGGCAAAGGTATGTTGATTTGTGTATGCCTAAGTTCAGCTATGGATTGGGAACTATGACTGCTTCCTTTGTTCCATCCCCGCCGCCAGGTAGGAAAATAGGCACAGGACTGCGTAGCATATCTGGTCAGCCTGAAACAGAGAAAAAAAACAAAACATTTTTACATTGTGGTCCCAAACCCGGATGAATTATACTACTTAATTTATTTTATAATGATATCAGATGAAGCTTTCATATTCATAAGTGTAAAGCATGAAAAATGGGTAGTTACAAATAAGAGCTTTAAAAAAGACACAAAAAAGCCTCTTTTCCATAAAGAGACAAAGGATATATATATATCATATATATATATATAGTCTTGGGGTTGAATTAATCACAAGAGTAAAGGAGTATTTATATGGATCCTCCTCCTACTCCTCCTCCTAATATTTTGATTCTATTCAAAAGATGAAGGATGGGTGGCTTTCAAAAAAGAGAAGCTATATACAATACTATGCACAGTTGTATATATTTATAACATAACATATTTGTATAGGGCTTATCATATAAGGCATCAATGACAATTCTGGTGGCACTGAAGTCTTTTGAGAAAACAGAAATCTTTAAACAAACTTAGCTACATAAATAAATATATTATTATTATGGGCAATATCGACAAGAATTATGAACTTTATGACCCCTTAAAATGAACTCCATATAGAATTAAAATGAGAAGGGTTGGGGGTGAATATAAAAACATGTTGATTCTTTTTTTCTTTTGAATTCATCCAAATTTCCTGTTTTTTAAACTTAGTTGTAGATGTTAATTGAACTCTTTCAACTTCCAACTAAATGTGCTAGATCCAGTCAGCCTGTCTTCTTCCATCTGTGTGTGTGTGTGTGTGTGTGTGTGTGTGTGTGTGTGTGTGTGTGTTGTGTAAGTGTAAGTGTAAATGTGTGCATGTTTGTGTATATATGTGTGTAGGTGTTCTCTGAACTCCTTCATCCCTTCTTCTCTGCCTCCCTCCTTCGACAAGTAAAATGCTCTATGAAGCAAATCTAATAGCCTAATGTTTAAAGGGGTGAAAATCAAAAATGAGTAATGCCAAATCTATGGTATTAGTCAACTCAAGCCAAAGAAGCCATCAAAGCCCCCAAAAGGTTAGAAACTGAGGAAAGATAATAGAGCAGTGAAAAAACTAGAAGGTAATGCACAGTTCTTCAATTAAATTTAATTTTAAAAAAAGGGAAGAAGAGCCCCTCAATGATTAAATATGTACAGGCTCAATCTGAATGGGCTAGTCTATCATCATGAAATTTTAGGCAAGGAAAGCAAAATGCATAGGAGACAAGAACAAGCAGTGTATTGTATCCCCCTTTTCACACTGTTTTCCCTGAGGAATGGGGAGATGGACAAGCCATAGGCCAAGGTGGCATTGACACCATGCACCATGTAATACAAGTACAATGCAGTTAATGCACATTCAGTGTTTTTATGGGGTGTGTGTGTGTGTGTGG
>JBCJKE010096785.1:0-11183 GCA_039654525.1 Melibe bucephala | reverse complement strand
CCCCCCCCCCCCCCCCCCCCCCCCCCCCCCCCCCCCCCCCCCCCCCCCCCCCCCCCCCCCCCCCCCCCCCCCATTCTGAATATAATTTGGCAGGATATTCTCGTGCTCGGTCTACGGTTTTATCTCTGTCGGTGATCAGTTCCCTATTTTCATTTAATAGTCCAGTTATTTTGAGTCGTCCAGGGTTAAGGTGTTCCTGGACTGTTTTGAAGCTTTTGCCTTGTTCTAAAATTCTTTCTATTGATTCTGTTCTGTGACGTCTGTGATCTTGTCTTTGAATGGTAAAAAGGCAATAAACCACGGAACATTGCCTTTTATTATCTTGATTGTTGAACTTTATACGACTTAAAAAGGGAATAGCACAGTGCAAAGATCATTGCTGTAAGCTGAACGAATGACAATACTGTTTCATTATCTTATTTGTCAAGCCCTTAAGTTTTAGACTTGTAAAAATATAGAAAATGTGCAATGCAATAATGTCGTTGAATAAATCAAGCGTGCCCATACAACTGAAATGTAAGAGTCATTGACTTCTAGAGTCGATTATTGTCATGATTTAGGCCAGAACCTTTATTCACCCACAGTGAAGCACAGATTTGGATAACAGATAATTATTTCGGGTTACCTTGTGTTAAAGTTAAATAAAAAAAATATTGACCCACTTGACCTACAGCGTTGCGCTATCGATGTCATCAGACCATGAAGTCAAAGCTTCGTTTTCCTCATTTTGGTTGTGAAAGCAAACCACGCCTTTCTACCCCAAACGATGTTTTTTCAACCTTTCTTGTTCGATTTTCTTTGTAAGTTTCCAGTCGTTATTTTCTTTCTTTGGTCGTTTGTTTCTTTGTTTCTTTGTTGCTGTTTTTTTGTTTGTTTTTGTTGTTTGTTTGTTTTTTTGTCGTTATTTTCAATAATAAGATAAAATAGACTTTAATCATCTTTTCAAAGAAATTTGGAATATTGATATTAAATATACACAATCCATTTATATGTTATATGGGCAACTTTTAAGTCGGTTTGGACATTAATCGACTACTGCCAATGTATAAATTAAATAAATTACAAATATATATTATATTATATTATATAAATTATAATATAGTCATTTTTTTCTTTAGTTGTTTGTTGCTGTTGTTTTTTGTCGTTGTTGTTTTCAATAATAAAATAAAACAGGCTTTAATCATCATTTCAAATAAATTTGGAATATTAATATTAAGTATAAAAAATACATATATATATTTGCAACTTTAAAGTCGGTTTGGACATTTATCACTACTACCAATATATAATACATATTCACTCTCCACAGCAACAACAAAAAACCGAAACATGAAATAATTCAAAATCAATGACAAGAAGCAAACAAAACAAAGCAAGAACAAAAAATAAAAAAAATGATTTTCTTGATTTCAAAAAGTGGCCTGTTAAAACACTGTCCATGAGTCACTGCCCATACCTGCCAATTTATTAGTACCTCGATTCTATATTTTCATTTATTTATTCATTGCTGTCTCTTAAAATGAACTTTCAACCAGTCACAATATAATTACATGAAATGTCTTTCTTTTTTCGAGTTGATGCTCATATATCTGTATGGATTAAAGTCAAACTTGGCATTCCAAAGATACACGATTTAGTCATATTATATTTGGTCAAATGGTATTGTCATGGCTTAAGGGAGATAACAAGAAAATATGGCATAGACCTACATTAAATAATCGCGTGGTCATTAAAAGATTAGACTCTTTTTGTCTATCAATTTTAACGGGTTTTGTTGTTGTTTTATTGTTTTTGTTGTTTTGTTTTTTTTGGTTTTTTGTTTGTTTTGTTGTTGTTGTTGTTGTTGTTTTTGTATTGTTTTTTAGTTTTTTGTTGTTGTTTGTTTTGTTGTTTTTTGTTGTTGTTGTTTTTTTTTGTTTTTGTTTTTGTTTTGTTTTGGTTTTGTTTTTGTTGTTTTTTTTTTTTGGGGGGGGGGGGGGGGGGGGGGTTGTTCTTTTTCTTTTTTTTTTTTTTTTTTTTCCATTTCTTTTTTGCTTTTTTTTTTTGTTTTTCTTTGTATTTTTGTTGTTGTTGTTTTTTAATTTATTTTGTGATTTGTTTTTTGGTTGTTGGTTTTGTTTTTTTTTTTACTGTTGACTAATGGGTATAATTCTGCGAATATGCGAAATGTCGTTATGTTAAATGCTCGAATAAAGAGTGAATAAAGAGCATTTACGGGGTGACTTTTTAAAGAGACTCACTGCAAAAATACAGTATCGAGACTGTAAAATGCTGCTTAAAAACTGGTTCGTTTTTCAGTAGCAATAAAACGGAACATTCAGTCCTCTTGTTTTGTCATGAAAAAAGCCCAACAGATATTCCAAAAAGATAATGGTATCTGCCTGTGTTTCGTGGCAGGGAAAGACTGGAATAGCCTACACTTTATTGACTCAAAAACGAGCCTTACGTCCAACTTTTGGCAAAATATTCCTAGATCGAGCAACGCATTCAAACACAGTAGTTTTCACTTCAAATACCATTCTGCTCTTTGGTGAAGCAAACTCTTATAGATCGAGACAGTACCAGGTCTTCATAGAAGAGACTCTCCCTCGAACAGGTGTTTCGGCCTTAATATTCTGACACCCTAAGGAGACCAGGCCACACTGGGTTCATGACACCCAGTACCCTGGGGCTGCCTTTTTTCACATGTTCTAGATCCGGACGACTTACCAACTAAGCTACTGCGCTGTTAGTTATATAACAGTTTTAAATTATTTTTAGTCTTTCTTTTTCCTTGTTTTTCTTGTCATTTTTACAATTTGCTGTCTGACGAAGAGTTTAAATCCGAAAATGTACTGTTTTAATTTTTTCATTAAAAAGGAGACAACTGTGTTTTGCTGTTTATTCGGATACGACGAGAGACATGAGCACGTACCTAGCATGTTACAAAACTCATTTGAGAACTACACTAGAAGCAACTACTAA
Organism: Melibe bucephala; assembly: GCA_039654525.1. Lineage (NCBI taxonomy): Eukaryota > Metazoa > Mollusca > Gastropoda > Nudibranchia > Dendronotidae > Melibe > Melibe bucephala. Next base: position 8,219 of record JBCJKE010096785.1, on the reverse strand, counting down.
AGATGTATTTATTTATGTAAACGGCATAAGTGAAACACCACGACCTATACCGGAACTGCCATTTATACATCCCACTGAGTGGGACCTACATCATTTTCCAGCAAATATCAGTCGACAGCTTCCTGAAGGTTCTGACTAATGCCACAAGCAAATTATACGTCGTTCGTCATATATTCACGGCATCGGAACAGGACACATATTCAATTCAGTTTGTCCTTTTTTTGATAATTATTATCGTTTTAGAAATTGTTGATGTAATTCATAAAAAATTATTATTATTATAGAGATAACAAAAATTGATCCCGATAAAGCTCGGGTAAACCTTGAAAGGTTTTGTTTTTGTTGAGTTTTTTTTTCTTTTTGCTTCTGCTTTTTTTTTTTTTTTTTTTTAACAGACATTTAACTAATTCTAATTACTAAGGTTATCGAAAATACATTAGGATATATCATGTAAAAAAGACTAAACAACGTAAATGGATATAATTACTTGGACAATGTGTACATTCACATGCACAGCAGTCCTATACTGAAACTAGATTCTTAAATAATGTGCTCTGGCATTTCGTTCCACAGAACTACAGCAGCATAAAAAAAAGATATTTATAATGTTTAAATATCTAAAATTGTATTTGCTCTCTTTAAATTTTACTAAGGCTTGAAGACAACCCTGTAATGATTTATATACTATGTTGAATATCTCAATAGCCTTTTAATGTTCACCGATGGGATAGTTTTTAGCTTTCTAAATATCGTAGGCGATTATATGATGTTAACCATCGTGGACAACATCAAGAATGTCATGCCTACGTAAATGTGTATGAGATTGATTGGAACAATCAAACAGAAATGTCTGGAAGCAGCTTGTCATGGATGTTCACCTCTGTGAATGGAAACGACAACATCTAGATAGGTAGGAAGGTTTATATGAGCTGCTGGTTTCGTTCTATATAATATGAAAATAGGCACAAAAAGTAAAATACCAGTTAAACCATGACTTGAACAAATTTTAATGCCACAACATGTGAAACTAACTCTATAGACCTGATAGAGAGCAGCGAAGAAAAAGATCTAGGCTTCTACGTAGACAACTCACTGTCCTTCAAAGAACATGTGACACAAATCACATCTAAGGACAACAAGATCATCGAAATCATGAGAAGGCCATGTGATCCTAGAGTACGGAATCATTCTGGCAACCTCATCGTAAGGCCCTGGCCGAAGAGGTAGAGGACGTTCAACGCAGAGCAACAAAAATATTGCCATCAATAAAAAAAAACAAAACAAATCATACTCAGAAACACTGGCTGCTCTTTCATTGTCGACACTTGAACGTGGCGACTTAATAAACGTGTACAAGTACACTCATTAAAAGAAAAAACAACCCCACAGTCCAACTATTCAAAGGTAGAAACAAAAGGGGAAACACCTTTAGATTGTACAAAGAACATATAAGATTACAAGCGAACGAGACATCAATGTATGGAATAATCTACCCAACAACGTAGTCCCAATACCATCAGGTAATTGTTTCAAATTGAGATTGGACCTTCTCTTGGGAAGTTTGCCGACAATATATTTTACACAATGATCCTCTCTATAACACTCTAATTTTCTTCTACCCCCACATAGATATGGTGAACAGGCCTAAGTAGACCCCAGGTAATTTGTTTGTTAACCTTGATTTTTTATGGGTTTTTTTTAGTTTGTGTGTATTTGATTTTGAACAAAAAGGATAGATCTTTGTGTTGAAGGACTGAAAAAGAAAAGAAAAGAAATTGGCTAGAATAAAAAATATGAAATATTGTTACTTTGTTTAGTCAAGAAAGATATCTTCGTATAGTGGACCCCCAGCACTTTGTTGATAAACCCAGAATGTTTCTAGTTTTTGGTTTTGAACAAAAATGATAGGCCCTATCTTGAAGGACAAAAAAAAAAAGACATTGGGCTGTAATAAAAGTATGAAATGTTGTTACTTTGTTTAGTTTAGAAAGATATCTTCGTATTCTTTTCAGGACATTCAACTGTTGTGACACATTTCTACATGTTCTCCTTTCGGGGAGATCGAACCTCAATTATTACCACTTTTGTGTCAGGTATTTCCTGTGTTATTTTCCTGTACTATAAATAGATCTTGATAACCAAACGAAATGACCTTATATGGCCAAAGGGGAAACTCGGTCGGAGTCGACAGGAAACAGAAGACGAAAAACAGGTAAAGAAAGCAGATTTAAAACTGAACAAAAAGTTAACCGTAGTTTCTTGAAAATAACGGCCTTTTATTTTTAAATGACAATCACTGTTCATTTAAAATAAATTGTAGATTTCAGTTACTGGTTGTGGAATTTGTGAGTCACTGAAAAGGGAGGTATATTACGAGGTAAACAGTTCTATTTTAGGTCAATGAATAAGTATGGAACTCTTCTTTGACGGGATTCCCATCAGTAGTCAATACTGCATTATCGACTTCAATTCAAATGCCAATTGTCGATTTTTTTGTAGGATAAGTCCCTTATCTGCAATCGGAAAATATATTTGTATGACATTATCCTTTTATTATGTGAGAAACAATAAAAGCATTTGAGAATTTAACATAAGTGAACAAAATTAAAAAATAAAGACGATGGGAATTCATTTTATCATTTGGAATGTGTTCATATGGTAAATGCTCTCTTGAGAAACGTCCACACCTACAGAATCGATACTAATGTATCTTTATAACTCCACCTGAAAAGATCTTAAGCTTCACCACACATCAATCCTCAACCGGTAACACCTTCGTCAAAAAGAAACTAAAGGATCCAAATAGGATTACACGTGCGATTCAGACGCCTTAAAAGCATCAATAACAATGCAGGTAATATTAAATATTATCGATCAGGGGCATATTTGAGGTTTTGTTTTAGATGTACAACGTGACCCTTACCAATCATTCAATCTCGGACTGGGATTAGTGATTCGATTCAAGAAATTCAATTCATGACGGATGACGTCTGCTAGAATCAGCCAAGGATCATGCACTATTAGATCTAGATCTATATTGAATATATTGAAAGAGGTTTGAGTGAGATGGTCTGTAAGAATCTGCTCTCAAAATCCAAATCTTCTGGAATTTTTAGATTATAGATCTAGTCAAGCGTGATTCAATGTTGACTCTAAATCCAGTTTGGAAATATCGAAGTCAATAGGGACCGGTATTTTTGCCCAAGGATCAGGATTCCCAATATTCAATATATATTTATATTTATATATTATGTCTGATTCAGATTCTGAGATTGTTGTATTTTATTTTGGTAATCTTTCACTTTGGCAGCAGATTTTCATAAATTTACAAAAGAGCTTGGGACATCAGTAGTTGAGTATTAGATCTAGTAAGATCAGAGCTCTCTTGACACTCTTGTAATAAATTTATTTAAAAAACTGCCGCTAAAGTGAAAGATTACATTTTAACATTTTTAAACATTGTGTTGAACAAACATTGCCAGTTGCATTTAATTTTAGGTAAATTTAAAACAATGCAGCCTAATGTAGGCCTTCTTTTTAGCTTTACATTAACAAATAATAACATATAAAGCCAGAACATGTAAATACTAGCAGTCTTTACTTTTCAGCACGTTGACAAGACGAAATGGCTATTGGGACTCGAGTCCAAATAGCCTCCCTTGGCTATTCGGACTCAAGTCACACATTGCGATGGGCCTATGCTGGCTGCCTGTTACTCCGACGATCACTTGAGTGGTTGCCGGAAAGACTAAACGGGTCAAAGGCGTCTATTGTTTAATTTTAGCACTTTAGTGTAAAACATGTTTTGCTCCTCTTTTGTAAAATTGGCTTTGATCTCATTAGCACCAGTGTGTTGTCGCATGGTCAATTTTCTGTCTCGTATGTTGCGACATTTATTCACAGTGGAATTGGAAACTAACTACTGGTCACCCCTCCCTCTGTCATCAACTCTACCTCGGAACTCCAACTCTTAAGTACAAATAGAGCGGCTGACATATATTTCAATAACTCCTCAAGAAGTCATCTGCTACATATACATTTTCTTAAATACATGTATTGTTGACATGCTTTGGCTGGTCCCTTTTTCCTTTCTTTATTTTTAGTAACTTTAATACTCTATACAGCACTCTTCTCTTTCCCACCACCACCATCTTACTTCCCCTCCCTCCACCACCGCCTGCCTCCTGATGGCTAATGTATCACAGGAAGCCAAACGAATCCCCCATGATGCCAATTCCTTTTCCATCACAAACATACACAGTACAATATCATGATATTCCCACCACCACCATCCACTTCCTCCTCCGTTTCCTCGTCATTTTAGGCCGAATAACCACAGGAGGATATTCAGACTTGAGACCGAATATCCCCAAATAGCTCCCATGGCTATTCGGCCTCGAGTCCGAATAGTCACGGAAGGCTAATTGGACTTGAGTCCGAATAGCCGCAGCCTTGACAAGAATACATCTCACCTCCATCATCCAGACTAAGTTAATTTGAATCATTTTTTGATGACAGAGTTGGATGGAAGTGACTTTTCTGTTGAAACGATCTATCTGTAAAGCGAGATCTAGATCTATCTGTTATATACATAGTATGGATCCATATAAAATGTGACAGCCCTTTGAATAAAGGCTAGCGGAGTCCATCCATTTTTTTTTTTTAAATGTCATCATAAAATAAACATCAATGTTCACATCTCTCGGAATCTCTGCAAATTGTGTTTTTTCTTTTCTTTTTTTGTTTTTTTTTTCAGTTTACTAAATATCCTTCCACATTTTTTATTAATATTTTCTCTATTTCCTTGTCTTCCCAGAATCCTAATGAAGATACTGAGTGGAATGATGCCTTACGTAGGCACAATATCATCCCGCAGAGGGAAAAAGAGTTGACAGAGGAGGACCTCGTTGAAATGGTTGAAAAAACTGTTGAACAGAAACAACAAGGTATAAATTTATTTAGCATAAGCATTGAGCTGCATATATATATATGACGATATGTACACCTTGTGTAGTCTGTGTTGGTGGTGTTTTGTCTTTAAGCTTTTTATATCTGTCATAATAAGTTGTCCTCTACAAGCTGGTTTTCCTTGCACTACTGTAATACCCTGCAGAATACCCTTTCCCATGTCTTTGACTCATGTAATTTGTTAATTCTAGATGACTCAACAATGATGAATCTTTCTAACTTAATCTAGCTACAGAAATAAATTGTTGTTATTACATTGTCAATTCCATCATATTATGGATAGGATAATTATAAATTATTGAACATTTACAACTGTTGGTTTTTCATAGTATGCGTCATTAAGCAATAGGAAAAGTTGAACTTTGTTATTGTCAGTTTAGTTGATTTAATGCTTTAAAAGACCCATTCTCAATGTAATATTTTGTCTGCTTTACATTTTAACTTCAGCTAAAGGTCTTGATGAAATGACTCTCGATGAATTGAATGAAAATGAGGATGATATTGACGAGGAAGAGGAGCGAATGTTTGAAGAGTACAGGTATTTTAAACATATTTTCGGTGGTTGAATTGATTTTGTTAGTGTTTCATATAATCATGGTTGAAATAGTTTCAGCTTTATTTATATCTTTTGAAATAAGGTACAATAAGTTATAGCCTAATGGTGATTGGTATGATAAGTTTTCAACCAATCAAATTATGGCAACTATTAATACAAAAGAAACGAAAGTTTTGAATTTCTGTTTGTTGAAACTGAAATTTGCATCTTTTTTTTATTAAAAAAAACAATTTATTGCGGAACTGGCATCATGTTTAGATGGTTCTTTTGTATCTTTTTACACTTTATTTTCTTTATTGATATTTGGTCAATTGTATTGTAATTTTACTTTGTTGATAAAATGTATTGTCTTTGTCATGTCTGTAGGCGACAGCGAATAGCAGAGATGAGAGCAGCACAGATGAAAGCACAGTTTGGAGAAGTGAAAGATATCACCAAGGCAGATTATGTACATGAAGTAAACAATGCTGGAGAAGGAATCTGGGTAGTTTTACATGTCTATAAAAATGGGTAAGTCTGATACATATATAATCATCAATGTACTTGATTTCTCAGAACACTGGAGATATGCCCATAGTCAAGAAATGTATTTTTATAACTTTATATCATACCAAATATATATATTTATCTCAAATTAATTTACAGCGCCAAGGTCTTTCAATGTTCCTAGAGCTTGCTGAAGTTGTAACGTGGCACACTAAATGCCCATTATTATTAGTATTATTATTATGATTTTCATAAGGCATACTGCTTGAACCATATATTCATATTTAATTATACTGTCCTGAGATTTTGCCATCCTCATTTACTGCCATAGTGCGGATCTGACAACATACAGGTGTAAGCTTCAGTGTGACCTTTCGCTATAATGCTAACTTTGCTTTGGTCCCAAGCTAAGAAGTTAAAATTGTAATCGAAAGCAGTCAGATATTGTATAGTGTCATGTCACATAATTATATGTGCATATATTGCAAAAAAAATTGTTTCGTAGAGGGCACAACGGCTATTTTTCAAAATAATGATCAAGGCTATTTTGAAGGCTATCAGTCACCAGTAATTAATTGATGAGTTCTTTTACTTTTTTAAATTTTTTTTTTTTTCTTAACAGACATGGGCAGCTGCTCCATTGGAGAACTCTTTCCAAAGATTTTTTTTTTTTTTAATTTGTCAAATTGCCAAGCATGGTAAATCCTCACTGAATGTAGAGTTTGAAGCAAAGGTATATTTATTTTTATTAATACTCACTGAATGACTGACCATTTTGCTTCTTCTCATCAGAATTCCTATTTGTAATCTGGTCAACAACTTCTTCACGAACTTAGCCCGAAAGTTTCCACAGACAAAATTTTTGCGGAGCGTCTCATCACTTTGTATTCCTAACTACCCAGATCATAACCTGCCAACCATTTTTGTCTACTTTGAAGGAGATCTTAAAAAGCAGTGGGTTGGCCCCTTGGCACTGGGAGGCATGAATTTAAAACAGGATGGTAAATCTTTAGCACTCTTTCATTCATAGCAATATTGAATTATTTAACTGTGAAATTTTACCTGGTTCTGTCAGAGATAGATGATAATTCAAAGGATCTCATGTCCCATGATATGCAAAAAAATACCAAATTTTTCCCTAAAAATTTAAAATCAAATCTGGTTTTTGCCTAAGGGTAGTGACTTGAACAAAACATCTGCCTTATTTTGTGTTATTTACATAGCTTTCCTCTCTTTGCCACCAGAATTGGAATGGATGCTAGCGCAACTTGGAGCTGTTCAGTCGGATATTGAGAAACCTGAGAAGCCAGAGATCAAGGATGTTATGAACATTGCTATTCGACAGAGTCAGATAAATGATGATGATGATAGTGATTAGAAAATTGTTATTTCACAATATCATTTGAAACTTTGGCCGATCACTTCATATCTTGTAATGAATTGATTCCTCTGTATATGATATCATTACATCTGACTGCTTTTGAGGTGGGATTTCTTTGTAAAGATTTCAATGGGATAAATACTGTCATGTTAGAAGGAAGTCATTGAGATTTTTTAATATCTTTATGCTTCAAAAACGAAATATATTCTGGATGGGACACAACTGAATAATATCATATGCTTATTTGTATATGATGGAATCAAATGTGTAGCAGATTGATTTAATTCGGTTAATGTAAGCACATGCCAAATTTTCACACAAAATCACAGACTTTTAGGCCTATGTCAATAACAGTATTTGTATTATTAATTTTTGACTGACAATGGTGTCAAATATATTAGGGTGAAAGTTTAATCTAAGATGTCTTTCCATATCCTTCCACTGACTTCTTTACATATATAAGGTGCCTTGGTGCTATTTGTTTAGTTCATGTCATGTTTTGATTGTGTGGGTCATGATTGAATATGAAAAAAATTGAGAGGAATCATGTGTGGAGGCTAAACAAAGACAGACCATTTCTCCTATTTCAAATTATTTATAACTGATGCAGAGAAAAAAGGCTAACAGGGGTATATGTAAACGTTTGCTTTGAGACAAGAGTGAATCCTGATGTACATTATTGGTTAGTATTTGGCTTAAGTCTGAAAATTTGAGATTTTCTTGAATTATATAATTCATATATGAAACATCTTTATTTTTAGCAAACATTATAGTCGGCCTTATTGTAAGATTCGCACAGATAGTTTTCTTTGAAAAAAAAAAGTATAT
>JBCJKE010096674.1:0-10707 GCA_039654525.1 Melibe bucephala | reverse complement strand
CCTCCCCCTCCACTTCCTGGTTTAATGTTGTTGCCAGTGATGTCAGTGTTCTTCCTTTGAATTTTGTACCATCTTGAAAATATTCAATCATTGCTGTCTGGGCTTAAATTGTGGCATCACGTCTTAGGATGATCCCAAACAGTTTCCATCTCTATTCTTTGATTCGTTCACCTTTGCAGCGCCCATATTTTTGTCAGACCAATGTATGCCTATAATGTTTCTTACATGTTTTCTTTACATGGTGTCTAAACTATCTAGAATTTTACCACTTAATAATGAGGATGTTCCTCTGTTATAAAGTGTGTGGTGAGTGCTTCGTAGAGCAAATTCGTTTTTGTTCTATAATTCTATTCTATATTCTATATTCTATTCCATAAGTTTTTAAATTCATGGAATACATTTTGAGCTAATATTTTTCCTCTCATTATTGCATCATTGACCTTTAGATTACATTGCTTTAAGGTGATAGATATCATTGAGAAATCAATTAAAGCTGTGAGTTTTCTTGCGTATCAAAAAGCAAGGTCAACATCATCTGCATACATCAAGTCTTATGTTTGGCAGGTGCATTCACAGCTCTTTAAATGCCCCTTTTAGTTTGTAAGATAATGAAAAGAAGTGGAGTCAGACTGCCCCTCTTTGGTATTCAAGCTTAGTTTTTACGAAAATTTTATTGAAAAATCTTCTTTACCATTACTTTTGACCTTCTGGGACAACTAGCATTTAAGCAAATCATTAAAAACAAAATCAATCCTAATTTGCTTATTGTTGTTACGTTTATTTTGCAAATAACAAAATTTTTAACCTAATTGACTACCTTATTCCTTAGTTTTTGCCATGATTGTGTCATTTTGTAATGTAAACATCTACCTGATGCGTCTGATTTTAGGCAAACATTGAAAACAAACAAATAATGCTGACCACAATCCTCATTATAATCCAAATGGCTCTGATATTGAATTACTATTTAGAAAATAAGGATGATGGGTGAGGCACAAGCACAATCTGGACATTATCGATCGACTAACACCAAGTCCTATTTCGGAGTCTGACGTTAAATGCACTAATGATATGACTTCTATTGAGGACAATCGGACTGAGTTTACATTCAAAGTTGGTCCTACTAAGCCCTTGAACCTGGATGCCAGACCTACTGAACATTTTTTTTCGGCTGATTTTTGTTTTTTTCACACATTGAGGAACAAAATTGTATGCAGATCATCATCCAATATTGCATCCCTCTGGCAGTTGCTTAATTGAAAGACTACCAAGCTATTTGTTACATGAGAATTCATACTCTAACAGACTGGAGACAATGTTAAGGCAATGACATTTTGTCAAACTTTCAAATTCATTTTTGATACGGCACATTGGCTAATTTGATGAAATTCCATGCCTTGTTTTAGTCTACTTTGTTTTTGTTAGGTTTGTGGGGGTTTTTTTTCTTTTTTGTTTTTGATTTTTGTTTTTGTTTTTGTTGATTCTTTTTCTTTGGGTTTTCTTTTTTTTTATAGTTTTTGTGGGGTTTTTGTTATTTGATTTGTTTTTTGTTGTTTTTGCTGGTTTTTTTTGTTGTTCTGGGTTTTCTTTTTGTTTCGTTTTGTTTTTGTTTTGTGTTGTTTTTTTTTTTTTGTTGGGGTTTTTTGGGGGTTTTGTTTTTTGTTTTGTTTTTGGGTTTTTTTGGGGGGAGTGGTGGGAATTAAGAAGGTGATTTTTTTTACACCTTAAAAAGAAATCAAACAAAGAAATCAAATAAAAACTCTCTACCTGATAAAAGAGCATGAAGAGCAATGTTGATCTTGAACTTCTTGGGTGGAATGACAAAGCCAAGAGTCTTTGTACCACAACAAGATTCAAAGTCAACCTCATCTTCCTCCGCCAAAATGTTCTTCTTATGAAATACACTATCTTGGGGATTCTCTTTCTCTTTCATCTGAACAACTGTTGTGATGGTCTGGACTACAACCACAAATATAATAATACAGGCTCCATACAGGCAGCAATACAGGAGAAGAAAATCTAGAATTTGATCATCTGTGTAGGCCAATTCAAGAACCAGGGTGAAAATGTTGCCTAGGAGCCATGGAATAAGCCAAAGGATGACCTTTGGAAAGACAGAAAGCATAACAAATACATTTTCAATTTGAAAAATACACCTCCTACCTTTGATTCATATTTTTACAACTAGGGCGTCGTAAAAAATATTTTTAAAAATAGAAAAAGTCATGTTTTCTACAAACCACGACAAATATCATGATGATTAGAGTAAAGTAGACAAGGACAGTTTAAAAAATTAAGCAAAATCCTATAAATTTAAACTGCTGACAAAGATTTTAAAAAATATCAGGCAAAAAAACATGATCAAATAAGCAGTATTTGAATACTTAGAATAAATCTTATTCATATACATCAACTCATGCCATACATAAAACGGAGAGAACCAGTCCAAGCTTTATTCCTAACTGCTGCCATAAAGCTGAAAAGCTCATTCACTCATCACAGTATCCCTGATTGTTATAGTACTTTCTTGAGATTTTTCTTTAAAATAAACTAGATTCTATCTCTAACAAACTGTTCAATGACTCAAATTTCTCATTCTTTTCCTGCTTTCATTTAGTTTGAAATATGCCCTATTGTTTCCTGAAAATATAATTTTTCTAGGGTTTGTAATTTATGTGAAATGTCACTTGTAGATAGTGATAATTATCAACCACAAGAACCTTCAAATAGAGGAACAAGTAGGTTTTCGGCAATACCGTAGCTTTTGGACATTGCTTTTGGTGTGGCTTAAGTCAAGATTAAGAAGTTCGGAGTATCTTTTATTATTAAATTTTAAAAGTAATCCTTTTCCATTCTTCATTAAAGCTTTATCCATGTCCGTCCATATCACAGCTATTGGTTTCTTTTCTTGGAAAGTTTGTTTATTTGTTTATGTCCATTTTACTCACTTTGATTCATTTCCATGTTACAGTTCAGTGTCAGAGAGGGAGTAATGAGGTGGCTGTATGTGTGACACGTATGTTAAACATCACATTAACTTCTGTCACTACGGTGACCTGTGTCTAGGAGTGGAATATGTTCAAGTGTGCTTTATATGGCTAAGAGTTTTCAGAATTAAGTAAGGAGAATATATACAAGGAGAGAGAGGGAGAAAAGCAGTGAACAGCAGAGCACTAAGGAGAGAAGAGCACTAAAGACCATGTAAGACAGAGCAACAAGAGTAGCATAGATCTATTATTGTTACTGTTACACAATATTTGGCTTGTAACCATTGTAAATTGTAGATAGGATAAAAGGTTGAAATTTATGTATCCAGTGTAGCATATATTCGTAGAACTTGGTGGGGTAACAGAAAGGGTGAGAGGAATCCATGATTCGAGCAATGTGAAAACACTCGATGATAAAGAGACAGACCTTATACTAATAGAGACTTCCGGTTAGCGCAGCACGGACAACACGAACAGACATCAGGATAAGTTTTAGCTCCATTTACTTACTTCAAGATTTTAAGATATATTTTACTAGTCTTTAATTAATCCAGATATGATTCAACCCTAAAAACCAATTATAAGCGATTTAGTTTTAATTATTATGTTTGTACTATATGTAATATATAAATATATATAAATACACACACATATATTTATATATTATTTACATCACATTTAAAATAGCCACATTAGCATACATAATAAAAATTGTCCTTGTTGTTTTAGTAGTCACTTTAGCAAAATCTAGATCTAGCTGTAGACCTTGTCTTGATACAGAAAACCGATGTAGAAAACAAAATAAAGATCTAGCCCTAGATCTAGATTTAGACTCATCGATACCAGTATACATGCACATTGTAAAAATAAATAGTCTCACAAAGCCAAAAAAAAAAAAAAAAAATTCAAATCAGACCTGAGAGAAAACTAAAATATTTACGATATATATATATATATAGATCACGTAGATCAAATAATTATTGTCTTCGATTCGAAATTTTAATCACCACAATGAAAGCAAATTCTTCATGGTTACAGCTCCTTCTTTTAATGACAGGAGACATAGAAACCAATCAAGGACCCACATTCACACCCACACTTCATAATAAAAAGGATAACTATACAATATGCCACAGAAAGTGTCAGAACAATCAAAACTGTATTCTATGCCGACCAGTGACTGGATTCATCAAAAATGTGCTAGAATAAACTCAGTAGTTTTTTAATGGATTGCTCAACAATAGTGTGTATCTTGGATCTGCTATGAGTGTGGTTTACCAAATTTTAGCACTCTACATTTTTCAACTCGTACACCACCTCACTAAACACCAAAAAAAATAGATTTAAACCTTTAGAATAAGAAGAAAATATCTTAGGCATATCTAACCCTTAAACTACTTCTACCCCCAAAAACAAATACAAGTATATCTAGACAAAATGCAGTCAAATGTGCTCCGAAGTCCAAATTTCATAATACAGAAACTAAAAGTAGGCATAACAAAGACAACAAACTTTAACGAACCCAAAAATAATAGATCTAGACCTAGTAATCTGAGATCTTAAGTGTTAAACTTCCAGAGTCTGAAAAGAAAATACCATTGTTAGCTCAACTGAATAATGAGATCAAAGCAGAAATATTTATTATTAATAGGCACTGAAACTTGGCTACACCGAGGGGTAAGAAATAGCGAGCTGTTGTTACATGAATATAATGTTTATATAGAAGACACAGAGCTAATAGAGTAGGGGGAGGATCACTTATTGCATTAAAGAAAAATCTAACTGGTGAACTTGTTTTAGAAAGCAAAATAACAAAAAGTATTTACTGTAAACTTAATTTAAAAGGACGTAGACCAATAATTATAGGAGCAATCTATAGACCTCCAATCCAAGACATAACAACTAATATAGAAATCTGCATTACAGATTACAAGAAATAACCAAGAAAAATAAAAAAAGCTTTATTCTGGATTGGTGGAGACCTAAATTTACAAGAAATAGATTGGGAAAAAGAAACAATATCAAACCACCAATACCCAGTGGCCACAAATTCTAAATTCATAGACACAATATATGAACAAGGATGGAAACAAATTGTTAAAACTAGCAAAAGTAATAGTATAACAAACAACCCAGGTTTTGTGAAAGATCACAATATAATCTCAGGCTAAAGCGACCATGATGCAGTACAGTAGTTTCCGCCTAAGTGCCCGGTGGGCGGGAAGCAGCCTAACCGGGCACTTAGGCGGAGCGGGCACTAGGCGGTATCGACTTTGTGGATTCCTAGAGGTCTAATTTTCATTATCTTTAACTTGAGTTTTTAAATCTCTTGAAGTCTCTTGAAGAGGGCACTCTCGGTGAAACTACTGCACTAATCAAATCAAAACTAAATCCAGATAGGCAGAGAATTGAACCTAGAACAATCTTACTTTGGAATAAAAGGGATGATGAAAACATTACAAAACAAGCCTCAAGCTTTACAAAATCACTCTTGAAATTGTTCAACAGTGACATAAATGAGATGTGGGAGAAGGAGATGTGGGATAACATTAAAGAAAACTTTTAAAAAATCATAAATAAAAATGTACAAACAAAACTAAAGTCAACCCAATTTCAACAGCCTTGGTTCAACAAGCTAAACAATTAACATGCAAAAAAAAGAAGTGGTTTTATAAAATGAAAAACTGTAACTCTGAAAGAATTAGAAAAAAGTAAAAAGTAATTAGAAGGCAACTCAACAGGCATGTAGGTCAGCCCGCCCATGCTAAATATGTAAACAATATGTGATAAATAATGACACCAACAATAAAAAAAACAAACTTTGGGCCTATATAAGAAATAAAAATCAACAGAACTGTGGCCTAAAAAACAATAACACTGTAATTCAGGACCAAAAAACAAAAGCAGACTTTGTGAACAACCAATTCTCCTGTTATTTCAAATCCTATACCCAAAATTAAAAATGTAATTACCAAAACCAAAAATTACCCCAGAATGAGTCCAATAACTATTACTAAAAATGAAGTGCTTAAATTACTGTAAAATATAAATATGTAAGCTATTGGTCAAGATAAAATTCTAGGCAAAATATTGAAATTATGCGCACTTTAATTAGTTGAGGTGTATGTCCTTTTATTCCAGCCTTCACTAAATCAGGGTAAAGTGCCAAATGATTGGAAAAATGCAAAAATTGTTCCCCTTTTTGAAAAAGGAGATAGATGTAAACCCGAAAATTATAGACCAATTTCCATAACAACAGTATCTTGGAAACTCCTAGAACACATCATGCATAGTAACATGACGGATCATTTAGAAAAATATGATATTCTTATTAACATCCTACATGGATTTGGGAAAAAAAAGGAGTTGTGAAACTCTACTAATAACAACTATAAATGATTTCAGCAATTGCTTAAATAGAAGAGGACAAATAGAAACAGTACTCCTAGATTTCTCTTATAAAGCTTTCAATAAAGTAGACCACCATGGACTGTTAACAAAACTTAAACATTATGGAATACAAGACACAGATTGGACCAAAGCATTCCTTAAAGGTAGAACTCAAACAGTTATTGTAGGATTTGAGCCAAGCCCCAAACCTGTACTGCCAGGAGTATCCAAGGGCACAGTATTAGGTCCACTTTACTTTAAATATACATAAATGAAATTCATCAAAAACTAAAACAAGGCATCAAAATGAGATTATTTGCAGATGATAGCTGTTGTGCAGTATTTATGATTGTAAAATATTACAAAATGATCTTAACTCATTCCAACAATGGGAAAACGACTGGAAAATGGAATTCCACCCAGAAAAATGCCAAGTACTTAAAATATCAAATAAAAAGAAGCTTACAGAATCAAAGTACATGAATTACCTACAAAACCAAACATTAAAAACTACAAATAGTGCAAAATACTTAGGAGTTATTATAAATAATAAATTACAGTGGAAAGACCAAAACCGTGCAATATGTAAGAAAGCAAACGGCCTACTCGCATTCCTAAAACATAATATATCATGATTGCCCTCAACATTTTAAAGATAAGTGCTACAAAACTTTAGTAATAACCAATACTAGATTACGGAGGGTGTGTATGGGGTCAACATTATCAAAACCAAATAAATGATTTAGAAAAAATATAAAAAATACAGGCAGATTCATAACCAACAACTATAACTACACATCAGGTAACACAAAAGTAAACACATGAACAAATTGCAGTGGATACCTCTCAAAGAACAAAGAGCAAGAAATAGATAACCATCCTCTACAAGGCAATTAATAACCAAGTAATATTACCACTTTAAACATTTCAAATGAAAAATAATCATACAAGATCTGGTTTTCGAACATCTACATTACCATTTTCTGTGTAGAAAATCATTTATATTCATACTTCACTGGTGCTTTTAGATTGTGGAATAAAGTGCCAGTTAGTGTAGAATGCAGTAAAGATACAGAAGATTTTAAACAAAATCTAAAATATATATAACATTAAGATGTAAATACTGGCTTTTACTTTTAGCAGCGCGTTGACAAAAATACTCAGTTGACTGAGTCTGTCAGTTCTTTTGAAGAAGAAGATAGTATGGTTAACTAATATTGTAGTTATATCCCCTGTTGTCTGTCGCTCTATCTACTTCACAGAGGGTCTATAATATCTTAGTTTCGAGAGAAAGAGCAATTAATTTTCTTTTCTCTGCCATTTTCCTGATGAGTTACCGGTATTAAGGATTGATGATTCAAAATGTAAGTACGGAGCAGTATATCTATCTAATAATAATGGGCTACAACTAGGCCTACACACATTTAATGAGAAGTACTAGTACTGTCTTAGGTATAGACCTAATGTATGTCAGCATGGCTTAGAGGCTATTTTTTTTTAGTCACCATACTTTAGCTGCAGGCAGAAAATTCGAAGAATCCATGAATAGGCTTGACTTACAAGTGAAAAAAATATAAAGAAAATAAAGGAAACTATAACAATGCAGTTTGTTCGAGGAATCCGTGAATTCTACAGTGTGTTCGACAAACAAGTGCAGCGGTGTATAGATATACATATATATATATAATATATACTGTGTAAATTTGTAAGTCCATTTGCAGTGTGATCATTTCAATTGGTACACTTTCCCAGTAATAACTACGTCTATCAAGTAATCAATCATATTTAGCTATTTCTTCCCAACATCAGAGAACTGTGCGCATTGCTGACATTTGGAGGCTCGTCCCTGGACAAGCTGAATATGCATCATCTAATTCCCAAGGAAGTGATTTTTTTCCCCGACAGTTGTGAATTTCAGCTGCATAGAGAAATTACTGGACTTTCATCATAATGAGTAACTGGAAATTACTTCTTTCAAACACAATGGCTAAATTAATTGTTGCTATTGGAAGAGACAATCATCAACAGAACGAGGAAGAGATTTGAGGCAACACTTACACAGAAAAGAAGTCAAATCAAGACGTACTGGAAATGGCAAATATAGAAAAATCGCTTACCTAGACAATACAAACAAGATAGATGAGATTCATCAGCCATGTCTATAGGAAAGGTGGAAATGAACTATGACGGGAAAGATAGAGGGTAGAGGAGGCAGTAGATGGCAGCAAGAAACATACGTAGAAAGCTTGAACACCTGGGCAACATCCAAGAAAATGAGCAATAACGAATTCATGAATGACCCGAATTCATGAATGCCTCGAGTGAAGATGATGGTTGGAAGAGACACTGATGTTCTTGCCTTAGAGGGTTAGGAAAGTCCTGAATATATGTAAAACAGAACATAATTAATCATTTCAAGTAATAACTGAGTGCCATTAAAAACTCCCCATCTAATCAAATGGATATTGTCGAATAAATAGTGAACAGATTACAATATAATTTGGTTTGATAACACATAAATATTGTGAATATAATGTTACAAGCAATATTATTGAATCAGATTAATGAAAGTGTCTACTTTCCGTTTTTCGTAGCTCGACAAGAATGCATTATATCACCATACCTCTTTAATATCTATGCAGAAAATATTATCAGAAAATTATATTACGACCCTAGCTTTAAAAAATTTGATAGCCTCAACATCAGAGGCAAGGAACATCCAACACAGGGATAAAACTCTTATGACCCTGCATTCTCCCAACTGAATTAGAAATATTAAAGTGGTTTCCTTGTCTGCAAAAAGTAAATGAAGTTCAAATTTGATATATTCATATCTTTGAATAACTGGAGATGTAGGCTTATTGTTCCAATAGTTTGAAAGCTACAGATTCAATTGTTTAAGCTTCAAAAAGCTTCCTTTTGAGGTTTTCTGTGTTCATTATGTAGCCTCAAACGATCTAAATAAAATTCTACTTTTAACAGTTGTCCAGCCGATCTCGACAGTATAAGACAAAAGTCAAAGTCAACATCACAACATGAATCAATATGGCAATTTTTGAAATATAATAAGCTTCCAAAAATTAAGTGGCACACAAAAGATATTACAAAATTGTGTGTGTTTTATATCAATAATGTCTTTTTTCAAGGCTTATAATATACCCAAAAGTGGGCATTTCCATAGTTTACTAGAGATACAAAAAAAACTTGAGTGAAATTTGAGTTTTCAAGAATGAATTTTGCTATTTGAGTGACAAATCAACTTCTTTTTAAATGTGAATTGTAACATGAGCAAATAACAAAAAAAAAATAAAGATCTGCATTTCATAAAAGGCTTATTCTGCTGCCAATAGCTACGGGCAAAGATTCTTAGGTATAAAGAAATCCCTAACTGAAAATTCAAGAACCGTATCAATTTGTCATTTTACCTGATTGATGTAGACATAAGCTGGAGCATTGTAACCAAGCCTTAGCTTGAGACCACCTAAAACAGTTTGTGGGATGCGTTTGTACAGAAAAATTTGTTTATAGTCATTCAGCAAAGGCACTCCTGTCCCCATCATAAACTTTTTGAGATTGAATATAAAATATCTTCCATTATATTCAAATGCAGATTCTGTAGGAAGAGAAAAATAGGATGTGTGTGATTTTGCAAAGTTAGCAGAAACAAAGAAAAACTGAATGCCTCATTATCCTTTAATAAAAAATAAATATCTTACACACACACACACATATATTTATATACATTTAAAAAAGATAATTTTGGAATGGTCTTCCATGTGGCAAGATGCAAAATGAAGTGGTCATCCATAAAATTTTCAATTATCAATTTACCAATTTATTAAATTATCAAATTATCAATTTGACACTGTAAATCCTACCGTTAAAAGTACAAAGATGTCTTGGATGACCTTTTGATTGATATAATCTTTTCTAACAGATGATCAGAGCATATTGAACTTTGTAGCTATGTCTTATCACTACTCATTACTTTTGCCCTCGAATGACGGGACAATGTACAATTTTGCTTTACAAATCTGTTGAATTTATTGAATAAACACCCCTAATCTTGATCTATGGTAAAAACACTGTGGATTTAGATTCAGATTAAGAATTTCTTCTGTGGAGCTAAGTAAGAAAGTGGATTCATTTGGCGTATTCAGTGTATTCATTGGGTGCATTCAGAGTATTCTACGCTAAGTTCTATTGCCGTCGTATCTTCTCCATCTCCTTCTCTCATTCCCTCTGTCTCTCTGTCTCTCCCTCTCTCTCTCTCTCTCACTCCCTCCCTCCCTCCCACCCTCCCTCCCTTTCTCTCTCTCTCTCTCTCTCT
>JBCJKE010096563.1:0-11192 GCA_039654525.1 Melibe bucephala | reverse complement strand
TGTTCCATCAGTCTCCATATCACTCCTCTATCTATGCTATCAAACGCCTTCTCAAAGTCCACAAATGTGATGTAGAGTTGAGTCTGCCATTCAATGGACTGTTCTATAATTATTCGGAGTGTAGCTATGTGGTCGTCTTTGCTGATTACATTATTATGGTGCTGTCGCCATTTCTGCTGATTACATTACTACGGTGGTGTCGCCGTCTTTGCTGATTACATTATTACGATGCTGTCGACCTCTTTGCTATTTACATTATTACGGTGGTGTCGCCGTCTTTGCTGATTACATTATTACGATGCTGTCGCCATCTTTGCTGATTACTTTATTTGGATGCTGTCGCCATCTTTGCTGATTACATTGTTATGGTGCTGTCGCCATCTTTGCTGATTACATTATTATGGTGCTGCCTTTCCAGGCCGACAAACTCAACACCCCGCAAAGGCTTGTATGCGACGATTTTAACGTTGTCGTAATTCACTCCCATGACTGTAATGGGGCATTTACACGTATCTAATGGTTAATGGTCTGGGGTGATGGCCCGTTGCGGTACAATCCTCTGTCACTGAGGTCCAATCGCGGATGTTGCGAGATATCTTCTCTGGGCCGAACGCACGTCCCTCACGACCAGTCCAGGAAATCAATCTATCCTCTCTGCGCTGACGTGTGCTTGAGGCTCCAACAAAGGATCGCTACTGATTTATGTTGGCCGCTGCTTGGGGTGCAGTTCGCAGGATAAGGCCTCTGGTTTTTAGCTCCTTCTCCATTGATCTTCGTCACGTTTCTTTGGGTCTGCCTCGGTTTCTTTTGCCTTGTGGTGTCCACCCTAGCGCTATTCTTGGAAAATCATGTACTGGTTTAAATAATTTGGCGGACCGATCCTGCGGTTCGCTGTTAGCTGCATATTGAAGTTAACGCCAGGCGTGGATCATTTAAAAGAGAATTTTGTGATCAAATTAAAAAAAAACAACACCCAACAAAGTTGCTTTTCATTGCTTGGTTATAGTTATAATAATCAATATTTATTTTACCATTTTTTCAAGTCATGGCAACATGGTCGAAGGAATGCGAGCAGCATGGCGTCAGCAGACAGAACGCTGCGTTTGAATTTAAATGGAGCCAGTCGCAAGTGACAAACGTTAAGGAATACCAAAGAGGAGAAACCTCCGTGCTTGGGGGAACAGACACATCCTTCCGTTCCAAACTTAAACTCGAAGGATACTACCCTACGTATAAATGGGGCATAACTCATGTTTTACTCGAGTTCACGTGGCTTTCATTCATTGGATTTCGTCCCTTCAATCGGCCCTGCTGGCTGTCATATTTAGCTGTCAAGGCTCTTTTTTATTTTGTCTTGCACTAGATTTCTAGATCTAGTTGAAAGCCCGCGATTTCATGGGATGTCGCCTCGTTCTCTTTAACAGAAAATATATATGATTCTTGTAATCACACGAAGATCTGGATCTAAATAATTAGCCACACTAAAGGATCTACCAAGAGTTCAGTGTGAAAGATCTAGATTCTACATTCCAGCTTTATTTTCGATACTGGGTTTATTGTTATTATGGCAGGTGAGAAAAAGAGACACCGTACGTGAGATATCTGGACGCTTTGGCTCAATAGAGAATCTACCACAAATTACACTTAATCAACCTACCACATCCCTCCCAACCACACCCACTGTATAATACTGATACTGATAGTGAAAGTAGTCACTTCTATATCTAGATCTAGATCTATATTTCTTAGACAGCCGCTTGGTGAGATCTTCATATTTAGCTGTCTTAAATACGTGCTGATCTTCAGTGTTTGACTCATATGGAACCGTTAGCTCTATCAGAATGCATTTTTGTAGATTCCTGGAGTAA
The DNA here is from genome assembly GCA_039654525.1 of Melibe bucephala. Lineage (NCBI taxonomy): Eukaryota > Metazoa > Mollusca > Gastropoda > Nudibranchia > Dendronotidae > Melibe > Melibe bucephala. The sequence goes on along the minus strand of JBCJKE010096563.1, from coordinate 9,324 downwards.
AATAGAGTGGCAGGCCTTTCGTTCGTTTCTTTGATCTCAATGGGGTATTCCCTCTCGTTGGGAAGGTCAGCGCTTACGATCCAATCGTTGGTTCCTTCAAAAAGGCCGCGTCTTCCTCTATTGGGCTCGATCCTAGTTGGCTTCTTGGTGCCTTCTTTGACGAAGTATTGCTTCTCTGCGGGTACTGCTTTATGGGATATTGTCATGTCTCTGTGCAGTATTTCAACAAGGGTACTTAGCACTCTGTTGTGCCTCCAAGTGTACTTGCCAGCCGCCAATGCAACCTTACAGCCATTCAGGACATGCTTTAAGTTTTCATAGCCACAACATAGCAGGCATTTCCCATCCTCTTTATACCACTTTGCCAAGTTGGCTTTTGCTGGTAAAAAGTCATATGATGCCCGTATGATGACGCTTAGTTTCAGTGGTGGCATGTTCCATACCGGATACTTCGTTCCACGTGAGAGATCTTTGAATGGCATCTTCCCAAGTTGTCCACTGGCCCAGTTGTGCTTACTTGATTGCCCTCTGCAGTCTTCCCTCTTCCTCACTTTTTCTTATCGCATTGAGGGTCATGTCTCTGGATTCTCTTGGTGGTGCTTTTGACCACTTGCGCTCCACTGCACTGTTACACGACGATCGTATTGCACGTGGCCCATAATCTCTTTGATCTTTAGAGCTTCTGTCCTATCTTGAACTGTCTCATGCGCTCTCCATTTTCTCCCTGTTCTGATGGATTGTTTGGTGTATTTGACAGCTTCATCATGAGAATTCTGATACATAAGCAGAAGCCTTGACTTTCCGACCTTGTATTCCTGTGCAAGTGACCTTAGTGGTAGTGAGAGTTTAGCTTGCTTGCAGTAGAGGGCCACATCTGTTAAGCATCGTGGAAGACCCAGCCACCTTCTTGTATACTTATTTATTTTGGCCTCTAATCTCTCAACTGTGGTGCTGTCTGTCTCATACATGACCAATGGTCATAGCAGCTTTGGATTCGGGATAAAGTGGAGAATCCAGAGCTTAATTTCCTTATGAGGTGACTCCTGTCAATAGCCTTCAGCCCATTTTCTAGTTCAAGGGTCACTTCACTCACTCTCTTGGTGTCCTTAAGTGAGACATCGTATCACCGTCCAAGGCTGTGTTCATACACAGTTGGTATCTTTTGTCCCTCTATCCTGAAGGTTATGTCAGGTCTAATCTTTCCCTTGGCAAGCGTCACACTTCTTGATTATTTGGGTTTGAACTTCATCCTGCTCCAGCTTATCAAATGGTCTAATCATCCCAGGACTGCCTTTGCATTCCCTTTAGTTGAAGTGATGATTGTTGTATCGTCCATGAAAGCTTTAAGTGGATTCATTTGGAGTCCATCCCCAAGGTTTGCCTTCTCCGCATAGGCCTTGGTAGCGTCGAGTACGATCTGCATGGCCATGACGAATAGTATAGGAGAAACGCTGCAGCCCATAGCAATTCCTGTTTGTAGTTTTACCCACTTCGTGTTGTACTCATTAGTTGAGAACCTCATTTTAAAACCACCAAAGTAGGATTTCAGGGACATGGTACATCTCCAGTGCAAGCCATATGATTTTTGGGGGACAGAGCCGTGTGCGTTTGCCGGATCACGTTGAGGTCGAGCTTGTTCGATTCAGCTCTTTGTATCGACTCCCAGATCACCCCAGCATGTTCTAGGCACCAAGGCATCCAAGGTACGCCATCTATCTGTACAGCTACACATTTCGATGGTCATTCCTCAAGAGATATCTTGTCGGACGGTTGGCAATTATTGCGAAGATCTTTCTTTCAACGTTCAATAGGGAGATAGGCCTGAACTGACTGATTCAGATTTTTCTTTGGCAATATATACCCCTTCAGCTCTGTTTCACTGATCAGTTAATGATTATTGATCCAGGCATTGTATAGGATTTTATACAGAAGTTTGCGTGTCTTGGGACATTTCTTGTACACAAGGCAGGGAATGCCGTTTGGTCCGGTGCCGATTTGGCTCGTGCTTTCTGTATAATAGACTCGAATTCCTCTACTCTAGGTAAGGAGGTGTCCATTGACACTTCTGGTTCCCCTGGCCATACAAGTCCCTGTATTTCGCCTAGATCCTCTCTATTCCAGTGGTCGCTGTAGGTCTTTTCCAGATGACTTTCCAGTTCACTCTGTTTGATATTCAGCTTGCCAGATCGCAGTTGTTCAAAGAGTTGTCTACCGTATTGATAGGGGTTTCTAAAGAACCTTGTGCTTAACTGTTTTTGTTGGACCTTTTTCTTCCTTATTCTTTCTGCTTTACCAAGCGCACTGTGTCTTCCGCACAGTTGTTTCCATAGGACAATCGACCCTACCTTTTCGGTTTCTGGTGCATTTCTTTACTGCTTTTTCAGGCTACTCTTTTCTCTTTGAAGCTTCTCCATTTCTTTCTGCCTACGGTTTCTTCTAACTACTGGCTTTTCTGATGGTGTCTTAGCTCCAAATGTTGCCATGCAATGGAAGTAAATTATGTCAGTGAATGTTTCCATTAGGTATTCGTCTCTAGTATTCTCTAAACCTTATTTAAGCTTGCCCTATAAGTCATCGTCGAGGGCTTCCCATTCTTTTGCCATTGCTAGAGGGAATTTGATACTAGGACACTTGCCTTCTATGGCTTTCAGAAGTTCTTCATGTGACTGTTTTAGGTTGAGGTCATTGTGGTTGGCTACCACGTGTGTGTCCCCATTCGACTTATCCGATTGCCCGGAGTGATTATGATCTTCAGTTGCCTTATTGAGGCATTTCATCTTCGTCTTTGAATCTTCATACCTCTTTCAGTTGGAAAGAGTTTGTCGCAAGTACAACGGTGCCCGGAAGTGGTAAAGTTCGATGTCCGATGGGCATTTTCATGTCGTAACCATGCTGTCCGTCCTGGTGGTACTTGATACTCCCTCCCTGATCGGGTACCCGAGGGCATTACTTGATTATGTGTACTTGTAGCGGGTATATGGCTTAACGTCCACAACTGTGGTTGCTGACTCTCAGCCATAGACGGGTCCAAGTTTCATTGGAACAGTGCTAGTCCTTCTAGCTGTCATCCGGTCTTTCCTGAGTGTTTGTAGGCTTAACCTGAAGTAAGTGAAACAAAGTCTTATAGAGCGAGACAGTACCAAGTCTTCAAAGAAGAGAGAATATAACATTAATTTGTTAATTTACCACACATATTATAATAAAACACAGGAGGACTTGTTTTACTTTTCTTTATATAACCAATGTGGAAATGTTGAAGCTTTCCTTCTCTCATCCAATTTGCAAATGGTGTAGCATAATAGTATGCCTCCTAGTTAACATGGGCACCATTCGGATCGGGAAAGTCGAATCTTTGAAGTAAGGTATGTTTTGATTTTTTCATCAAAATCTTGCCTGGGATTTTCCGACAATTTTGAATGAGTGAATTTGGGTGAGACATGACATTAAACAAAGAGAAATGGTGTTTGAAACCCATTCAGACCATACCCTTTAATTTTACTATGAAAACAATACGGCGATTCATCGGTTGAGGGAAACAGATTATAGTTGTACGACGTGAAACTTTCACCGAATACCTGAGCCCGCTCTCGCCTAAATCAAGGAGTGACGGGTCTCTTCTACTCTGCTGTCTCCCTTTACATCTAGACATCTAGATCTAGCCTAGTAGATCATCTTCAGAGGTCTAGGCCTATTGTTTCAGTTTCAATAATATATGAATAGAGAGGCAGGCTTGCCGGATTAATTTGAGGCATTCTGTCGATTCCAATTTATAATTCGGCCAAATACCACTAAAATCTGCCGAACCATAACATCTGCTTGAAAACGATATTCGACCCCTTTTCTTTACTCTTGGCAACGTGTAATATACAGCTAAATTGTAAACGTTCTTCGGTGCTTTGCATTTCATCTAATAAGGTGGGCCTATTTTGTAGCGTTGCCACAAATAAATCGTCATTGTATTAATTGAGAAAGTATTTGTTCTGTGAAAGCATCCATTAAAATTGCAAATTGGCATCCCTGATTGGATTGAAACATTAACCTAATGGGAGATGTCGTTGGAGAAAATTTCAACTCAAATTTGTGATTTTTATTAGAGCCACGTTTTTGGGTGTTTTTTTTTTGTAAGTGTGTGTCATGTCCCTATTCTGATGTATAAAAAACCCCAAAACCCAACAAAACAAAACAAAAAAAAAAAAAAATAAAAAAAAAAAAAAAAATTGCAAGCAAATTGAAGAAGGGAGACAGACATACCATGCCCAGTTACAAGAACCAGATTATAGATATAGCTTAGATGGGCTTTTTTGTATCAAGCCAATGTATTTCACCTACGTTCGTATTCCTATTTACATGGCTTCCCTCTGAAACGTTGCATCTGTCAGATTTCTTTTTGCAATTCCCCCTTTTTCTTGTGGATGAGATTCAGATGTCGGTTCTAAGTGTGACTTGCAGCCTGTGTGTTGCATTATTCGTGGGCATCGGCGGATTGGTCTGGTCAGTTACCTTAGGGCGTTGTGGATGCTTATTGGAAAAATAGTATTCGCCCTAACTCTGTGGTTAGGGCACTCGACCACCAAGCCAAAAGTCACGAGATCATCCCGCGGCTTTGAAATCTGTTTTTCGGAGTTTTCTTCCGCCTCTTTGTCCTACCCGTGGTAGGCAGAATAAATGAGTGCCTAGTCCAACCAGAGACGGACGATAAACTATGATGTCCCAGGTGCCTTTGCGAAACCTCGGTGGCTAAAATCGAAATGAGCAAGCAATATTGGCCGCAATCCTGGCGAAATTCAATTCCTACCAAAAAATCTATATGACTCATTCACCCCCCACAACCTCTTCCTCCTCTGATCAGTTCATTTGAACTCAGTTAGAAGGGGCAACGATCTTAGGGGAAGTCAGGCTGGGCATCCATACTCTTCTTAGGATACAGGCCCAGGCGTAGCAATGCCAATGCTACAAGATCATCAACATTGACAGAAAGGCCCAGAAATTCACCTTAATCCGATTTTCTAAGTGTTCAAGATTCGTTTGCGGTTTCCTAGCCCTTACCTCGCCACCCGGTGAGATAGTCCAATACATTCACGCTGTGTAATTGTACACTGGATGTTCGGTTATCATTCTGTATTACATCCTTCTGGACGTAGATGCCTGGATGATGCTCCTATTTGCAGTTCCTTCATCTGTCGCAGTACATGAACAGATATTCCCCCAAACACATTGCTCTCATCAGTGTATGAATATCTAAGTGAGAATCCTCAGTCATTGCTTGTTGAATTATTATTATTACATGTGTATTATAAAAATCCTTTTCCAGATCTGACCAGATCTGAGACACCGTATAAGATTCGTTCATTTGTTAAACTGGGTACCGTGCAGCCGAAGATAAAAGAAACAGCAAGAAGGCCTATTTAGCTATTTGAATGTCAAAACACACCTTAGTTGCCTTCCTCCTTTTACTTCAGTTTAATTCAATGAAGAACATGCAGACGAAAGAGTATTTCATGCTTTCACTGTCAGGAATCCAATCAAAGGTCGTTTTTCAACGGTTTTTTTTTGTTCCAGTCAACGGCTATGTCTTTCTAGAAAGTAATTGTATCTGCTTTCTTATACCCTCTCAAATCGCCACTCAACTGAATTTTCACGCTGTTTGAGAGCAACACTCAACAAGCTTGTTTGAATTATCTTTGCTTCTTAGCCTAGTCATACTTGTAAAAAGTACGACCGTTCTCATAAAAGGTCTGCTCTTTTTACCACATACTTTTTATTTCCGTAACGCTATCGACTTCTTAAATCACATGTCAGTATCATTGAGTAGTTTATTTTAATTGTCTTTACTTGACTTGAACATGTGCGTCATCTTGCGTTTTACCCTATGATTATAGTACCTGCAGATCACTACTTATGGAATGGTACTCCTCCGAAGAAAAAAACAACAGAGACCTATCACTCTATTGATTTGTCTCTCCTTGGACTTTATTAAGACTACATTTTTGGCTTATCTTTGTGTATACTTATTACAACGTATCCACACCATTTCTCAGAAAAGCTGCGATAAAATGTATGAATATGTGAATCTAATAGCATTATGTGTTTATACTCATATCTGAGAATATATTACTACATCTAACATTTTCTCGCAAAAGTTCAGATCCTTCATTTCTCAGGAAACTGGGACAGACCATAAACACATATTCACTTCTGACCCGTATCTCAGTATATCCATACCCATTCACAGGAAAGCTGAGATTGAGATACACCTTGAGACTTAAGTTGTACATGCTTCATACCTCAGTGTATCCGTGATCTTCTTCATGGTATCTGAGTCATGGACCGTACACCGTATCTCAGTATGTCCATACCCATTCACAGGAAAGCTGGGATACATCTTGAAACTTTACTTCTACGTTCTTCATATCTCCGTGTAAAAGTGATCTTCACTATGGAATCTGAGAAGTAGACAGTGCGCCGTATCTCAGTATATCCATACCCATTCACAGGAAAGCTGGGATACATCTTTGAATTATTCTCAGTGAATACTTCCAGGTATATACACATGAAAGCTGAGATTAGTGAAACGCAGATTGTGTCTTTGCTCGTAAATATGTCCTTTTACTTACTAATTGCTATGGTGCCCATCCCGCCAGAAGTGACGATGGTATCACCACACAGTGTAAAGACTCAAGATGACGTGCATCTAGAAAGTCGGGGAGACAACATCTTCTGGTTTCCATAAGTTCACTTCTTTTAAGAGGAAACTGAGATCAGAGACTGACAGGGTGAATCTCTACTAATTTTTCCTTTATGTCGGGTATCACTGACTATTTTCAAAGCAAGGGCATTCGATCTTTGCAATGCTCACAACTAGCATTGTGTCTGTGACAAAATTCAAAGCAGTTTCCTTTTCCCATTTCTTGCAGGCAGGATCATATGGCTGGTAAAGAAGGGGGTGGATCTGATACGGTACTCAGATTTTTTCGGTCCTTGGTTTTGTTGTTTTGTTTTTGGGTGGTCTTTTGGTCATGTGAAAGATAAACTGGCAACTGGTCAATTTTAACGGCTGCTCGTGCAAAATTCTTTTTTCCTTGCTCCAGGTCACTCTCTCATTTAGAGCTGTGAACTCATCGAGAACTACAATAATACTAACTGTACAACAGACTGTTGTCTACAAATAATTTTAATTTTGAGCCTTGTGTAATAACGTCTGGCATATCATTGATATAAATACAAAAAATAGCAGTGGTCCCAGGACTGAACCCCGAGGAACCCCAGACAACTCTGACAACACAGGGAACGCGGATGACATTGCTAGAAAGGATGGAAACCACTTCAGGATGTTATTTCCGATTCCACAGTTATCTACCTATAGGCTATGATGGTGTATAATATGTACCTTGTCGAATGCTTTGCTGAAATCAAGGAGGATAGCATCTGTTTGCCCCTTATTATTGATTTTGTTCACCAAGTCAGTGCATGTCGTGATTAGTTGAGTTTCACATGACCGATGACGTCGGAAGCCATGTCGAGCATCAGTCAAAATAGTGTAATGTTCTAAATGGTGGCTGTTGTTCCTACATAGTATGTGTTCGAGCATTTTACATGATATGGATGTTATGGAAACAGGCTTGTAATTTTCTTGAGAAAATTGGGGTTGCTTTACAATGGCTGCGCGTCACTCTTCTTTATCCGATTAGATGCATGCCGTTTGGTGTCAAAAAGGCCAATACACATGTAATAAACAACGAATTCCACATTTTGTTTCAGTTGACACATTTTCGATGAAACCTATCTCAAGTATTTGGGGATTGTTTCCAATTCTTTGTCTAGAGTACACTGATTATGTTAACGTTTAATCCATCTATAAATCAAACTTTCGCCTAAGAGATATGTCCATTTCAGTTTCAGTCGTTAATTAGTTTAGATCTACTGGCTAGTTGTGTGGCTTGTCAAGAGATGGTAACTGCTTCCTTACGTCAATCCTCTATTAGGCTGTCCCACCAAAAGGAGAATGATGGTCGTCTGGGGGCATTATGGGGATCAAAGATCCAAAAGTTCAAATCTGTCTACGCAGTTCCAACTCACGTCGAAACAATTCTTCAATGATTTCGTCTACCTTGATCCAAGCCTGTAGATCGATACTTATGAAAAATGTCTTGAAAAATAAACTGTAAACTTAGACCCCTTGCAGTTCCGATGTGATTTGGCGTCGGGTATATATATTATATATACACACAAACACACTCATATGAGTGTATATTATATAATATATAATATACTCTTATCCACACAGCAAGATGTAGATCTGTATACCAGGTGAAAACTCATGGATGTCCGTATGAAGAGGCATTTGAAACTTCTATGTTTTTAGAAATAGGCGTCCATACTTGTAGAAAGAGGCGTCTATGCTTGTAGAAAGAGGCGTCTATGCTTGTAGAAAGAGGCGTCTATGCTTGTACAAAGAGACGTCCATGCTTGTAGAAAGAGGCATCCATGTTTGTAGAAAGAGGCATCTATGCTTGTAGAAAGAGACATCTATGCTTGTAGAAAGGGCATTGTAGAAAGAGGCTTTGTAAAAAAAAAATGGTATATATGCTTATAGAATGAGGCTTCTATGCTTATAGAATGAGACATCTATGCTGTTAGAAAGAGACGTCTTTGCTGATAGAGGCATCAATGCAGGAAGAAAGAGACATCTATTCTTGTAGACAGAGGCATCCATACCGATAGGAAGAGGCATCTATATTTGTAGAAAGAGGCATCTATATTTGTAGAAAGAGGCATCTATATTGGTAGAAAGAGGCATCTATATTGGTAGAAAGAGGCACCTATATTGGTAGAAAGAGGCACCTATATTGGTAGAAAGAGGCATCTATATTTTGTAGAAAGAGGCATCTATATTTGTAGAAAGAGGCATCTATATTTGTAGAAAGAGGCATCTATATTGGTAGAAAGAGGCACCTATATTGGTAGAAAGAGGCACCTATATTGGTAGAAAGAGGCACCTATATTGGTAGAAAGAGGCATCTATATTGGTAGAAAGAGGTACCTATATTGGTAGAAAGAGGTACCTATATTTGTAGAAAGAGGCATTCTATATTGGTAGAAAGAGGCATTCTATATTGGTAGAAAGAGGCATTCTATATTGGTAGAAAGAGGCATCGATATTGGTAGAAAGAGGCATCGATATTGGTAGAAAGAGGCATCTATATTGGTAGAAAGAGGCATCTATATTGGTAGAAAGAGGCATCTATATTGGTAGAAAGAGGCATCTATACTGGTAGAAAGAGGCATCTATACTGGTAGAAAGAGGCATCTATACTGGTAGAAAGA
>JBCJKE010096451.1:0-11193 GCA_039654525.1 Melibe bucephala | reverse complement strand
TATATATATATATACGATATATATACGGACATACATGTACATACACACACATAACATACGGACATGTATGTACACATCCAAAGTTTTGTTTTGTATTCAAATGTATACATCAGACTTTTACACATGTTATCTGACAAGTGGCTAATACAAGGGCCCCGCTTCGTGCCAAGCCATCAAAAGCCCAATCAAGCCAATGGCTTAAACTGACACAGACGTCGATGCGACCAAGCCTCTGTCCCCTCCACCAGCCAACACCCAACCACAACCCGCAATCCCCCCCCCCCCCCCCCCCACCTTTTCCCCCCCCCCCCCCCCCACCCAAACCCTTCTTTTTTTTTTGCCAATAGTACCTTTTTAAGCTTTGATTTTCCTTTACCTTGATTTGGGGTTTTTCCCACTGGTCAATGTGGGACTGTTTGATTTCAAAGTAGACACGTTCAATACGATTTGCACTACCCTGAATTTCAATGCGTCCAAGAAAGGGCTCGAAATAATCCAACACACTTTTAGCCTTCGAAAGTAGTCGTTCAAGCCTTTGTGAGAAATAAAACATAAAGTGAATATAAACTTAAAAAAGTATATGGTTAGTAAGATTTACTGCTTTTTTTTTCACTGGTAAAAATCTGAAAAGATTATGATGGATGGGTGAATTTGAAAATAAGATTCTCATTTTTTTTTACTTTTCATCATTATTTTTTATTCTCTCCTTAAAAAAAAAAAAGATTCTCTCTTCCCACTTCTTCCTCTGTCTTCCTCCCTTTCATTCTCATTCTCTTTCTATTTATCAATTTATATCACTATCCATCCATCCATGTATCTATCCATCCATTCATCAAACTATCCCTCCATGTATCTATCTTTCTATCTATCTATCTATCTATCTGTCTGTCTGTCTGTCTGTCTTTCTGTCTGTCTGTCTGTCTGTCTGTCTTTCTGTCTGTCTGTCTGTCTTTCTGTCTGTCTGTCTGTTTGTCTGTCTATCTATCTATCCGTCTGTCTATCTATCTATCTATCTATCTATCTATCTGTCTGTCTATCTAACTATCTATCTATCCGTCTGTCTATCTATCTATCTATCCGTCTATCTATCTATCTATCTATCAATCTATCTATCCATCTATCTATTGATTTATCTATCTATCTATCTAGTATCTATCTATCTATCTGTCTATCTGTCTGTATGTATGTCTGTATGTCTGTCTGCCTATCCATCTGTCTGTCTGTCTGTCTATCTATGTCTAAAAAAATACCCTGTATAATTGACATGACAGATTCTAATACCTCAAAATGGTCTAATTCTTCAAAACAATCAAGCTGGTTTTGCTGTTACATTTAATTTTTTTAATTTAGATATATTATATGGACACATTGGCATGAAAAGTGATATCCACTTGATATCCATATCCACTTTCATTCAGGGAAATATAGCTGCTTAATTGATTCATTGAGGATTTAAAATGAAATGTAAAACATTTTTCAGCTTTAACATCGTGCAATGCTGTTTTTAATCAGAAATGCATACATTATTTCAATCACAATATTGAACAGTTGATACATCCTCATGATGTTTTCATATGGATTGTAAAAATCAAAGTATAAACTCTTGAATGAGCCACTTGAATACAGCCTATTGTCAGAAATAAGTTGTTACTCCTGAATAAGAAACATCTAATTTACATCTTTTTTTCTTAATATAACTTTTTGAAAATCAAACTAATAAAAATACATAGGCACAAAAAAAAAATTGTGAGAATAATATAAAAAGATTGCTTAAGTATTGATGAGACTCACTTTGGTTCATTTGGCATATGTTCCGACAGGTTGGTGAGGAGAACAGCCATTGTGAACCCAATATCTTTGGCTGGGTTGTGGAAACGATCTGTAAATTCTGTAAAGTCTACTTTGCCATCTTGATTGGCATCCACACACATCATGATGTACTCGATTTCTTCTCTATCATCAAAAAATAGGCACATGTTATTAACAATTTATATCTTTAATATTTTATAGTAAGGTTTCAACACTCTAAATTTGAATTTTTCCCTTCTATTGATGACAATTCTTTTCAGTTAATGAAAATGCAGCATTCCCTGTTATAAAATCAAAAACTCTTATGCACCTATCTGAAAGATAAAGTTTACATATATATAATTGTGAGAAAGAGTTAAAACTACAGGTCAGAAATTTTTAGTAACTTCCAGATAATTAAATCAAGAAAAATACGAGGAAGTATTGAATAGTACAGAAAATGAAGATCAAGCAAGGCTAAAAATGATTTTTGAACATTCAGCAATCCCACCTTCCCCCAATCCCTGTAAAATGAAGTATTAATTATCATCTTTTTTTCAAAATCATCCTGATCGACTCACATGCCATTTCCAAACGCATATGAAAATACGAAAAAAGTAGATACAGAAAACCCCCCACACATAAATAACATTTCAAAACATTTTTTTTAATCCACAGGGTTCTGATCTAGGTGATTTCTAAAAATCAAATACTTTGAATGTTGAGCCAGAAAGAAAAAAGAAACAAAACTTTCTTCTCTACTACATATAATGATAAAATGACACTCCAGAGCCATTCCTTTGATCTTGATGGACTAAGACAAGAGCCTTGTCGACTCAATGCAAAATAAAAGAGAAATGATCTTCTTACTTTGTTAGCATTATTTCCAGCAGAAAATAATAATGCATGATGTAAAATAGCGGATTACAAGTTATATATTCAGTAAGGTAAATCTGACTACACTATTTCATGCAAACACAATTGTTTCCATATTTTTTTTTGGTTAAAATATTGGAAATGTTAGAAAGTAAATCACAACATGCAGTATATGTGGTGGGAATATGAAAGTTATATATTCATGTCTACATTAAGTTCATGCATATTAATGACTGTACGATTTGAAAGAGATTGATAGGAATACAGTGTAAGGTTGATAGGGATTTTTTTCTTTGGGTTTTCTTTTTCTCTTTTATACTCCATTGTAGGCAAAGCATGTGAAATTGGGGTGAAAGGAATGTCTTGCTTGTCAGTTTGATCATCATTTAGAGATGAATCAGGGTGATCAGGAGGATGATTGATGGGGGACGGTACAAGGAAATCCAATTCTCAAATCTTCACTCCATGCCTGACTTACTCTGAATATATTTTTTGAGCTTCCATTGCCTTACGGAATTCTTTGTGAGATATCCACCCATCATTATTTGTGTCGAATTCCTATAGTAAATGAGTTAATTTCAACAAATATAAAAGATATGCTGATAATATCTATTCATTATAACAAGCACGGGTATTGTTGATGCCAAAGACAACCTTGTATAGAAATGTTCACTAATGACTATCTCTTCCTTTCATGTCATTCATGACAGGAGTATCACATCTGAGAGAAAATTCAACTTTATTTAAAGTGAGCATTTTATACAAGTTTTGTCTGACATCAAAATGAAAAGGAAAAAATAAACAACGAAAGAAGACTGAACAGAGTCATGGCATAGCCTGTATATGCTCAGATGTCTGAAAGTGTACCAACCGGGAAAAGGCTTTCTGGGCGTGCATCGCTTTTCGGAACTCCTTTGCCGAGAGAACCCCATCTTTGTTGGTGTCAAATTCCTAGAGATGCATGCACCTTAAGTTTTAAAAGTGTACTGGAAAATGTAGTCCCCTCTCTTTCTTTCATACTCTATTGATGATACAGTCATTACTGATCCATCTTTGTTTTATGTCTACATTTACCACATATCAAGTTGACCAACAAAAAAAAAATGAAATCTCAAACTTGAAAGGCTTATTATATAACTCCATAGTTTTGAATGTAGTTTGACAAATCATTACAATTATTGCTTTTGTATTATGTATTTAAATCTGAATGAAGTTCTTATATGGTTCAAAGTGAGTTGAAAGTTTGAAAGTTGAGGGGATGTTGGCAATCATAGTATGAAGGCTGATTGAGGAACAATAGCTATGGAAAGGTGATAGAGTAATAATTGCATATGAACATTCTCTTTTAAATCTTAAGTGTGTCATAATCGTTATGAAAGCAAAAAGTCATCGGCTATTACATTATCATCTTTCCATCATTCAAGACTTTTTCATCATCTTGATTTTGTTTTTTCCTCCATCTCCTCAAATATGTTATGAATCATTCAAGTAAATTCATCCAAATGCACACACATAATAAAAAGATTATTTATTCTAAAGATCTTACAATATCCCTTTGTTGATTTAAATAATTTTTAAAAATTTAGGTTGTGCGAAAGAACATTGAAAACCATAATTGGTTTTTTAGCCTTTTAAGTTCGAGACTTCTTTTTCTTTTTCTCCTATGTAGTCCTAACAATTTCCCAATATTGGCAAAATACATGTATTAACATTTTTATTATGGACAGTACAATTCAAAGCAAAGTCAGTTAACATTTTACTTATCCTTGGAACGAAATGATCCTTCTTTGTAACATTATTGGATACAATCAATCAGATCATAATTTTGTTTTCTGTTTTAAGGTAAATCGACTGTATTATATCTTACAGTTGTTCCAAAATACAGTAAACTAAATTTAAAGTAAATACATTAAAAAGAAAAGAAAAAAAAATTATATATATATATATATATAAATGAAAAAGTTGACAATGTTTTTCAATGGCAGTGGTTGTTGCCTCCAAACAGGGTTAGTGAGTTAGCTCACTGGCCTATAAAAGGCAAGACATAAACAAGATCTGCACCACAACAAGACAAGAACAACGGCATCTGACAAATGGGCTGCCGCTCATGAAAAAGGCCTTTAATGCCGGCATCACAGTAAGTGGTCAACTTTTTCATTTATACATGTACATGTAGCTCTAGGCAAGGCCTATCGAGCACTGTCTGGTCGGTTTGGACAACCACCATTTACTATTATTATATATATATATATACATCTGTCAATTGCATTTTCCTCTCTTATGAAGTTTTCTTTATTGAAATTTTGTCTAGCTGAAATAACATCTTTGTATATTTCCATAAAACATATTACTGTAGATGTTAAATAAATCAATCAAAAAGCAGGGGGAAATTTATGTACACCTCAAAGCATATTTAGACAAATTGACAACTAATTTTGTAACGTCCAAAAGCACAAAAATGATTTTCTGTTGTCTGACACATAAAAATAAATACTTTTATCTACAGTCTGGAACTGTTGACAATAATGCTCAGTTGACTGAGTCTGTCAGCTTTTATTAAGTAGAAGAACTTTTCAAACTTTTCTAATTGTGAGAAGCATGTAAATATATATAATCATTGCTCATGATCCTTTTTTATCACTGTGATAAAGTTAAGAGTAAAACTAATGGCATGTAGCAAAAATTCCATTGTCATACCAGGAAAGCTTCTGATGAGGTCAAGTCCTTCATCTTCAAAAAGATGTCAAAGAATTTCAAGATGATCTGTCAAATGGAAAAAAAGAAAAACAGCTTTGAAACTTTTTAAAAGTCAAAACACCAGATCCATCTATCCATCCTAATTTTCTTTCAACAATTTTTAAATCATTCTCATATATATCTGCTTAGCATCAACCACAAGCAATTTTAAAAGAGTGATTTATTTCCAAAACTAAAAAGGAATTTCTTAAGCATTTTAAGATTAATCATATTATGATGAATGTAAATATAGTTTTCTTTGTTAAAATATGTCAATAAACTGCATTTTGGGTTCTTACTTCAACATTGGCAGAAGATTCAACAAGGGTGTCAACCATCTGTTTTCCAATTGGACCATTCATCACATTGCCTGAAAGGGAAAAAAAAAGATACATTTTTATTTAAATTATTATTTCCTACGAATGGGACAGATAAGTAAGATCGCATTATTCATTTGTTGTGGGAAAATATTTTACCTTCCAACATTGACAAAAGCATGATCATCATTTCCTTTTGTAGCTTCATAAACTCTCTCAGAAGCTCTAGCTGATCTGGATCCTGTGAACAGGAAAAAATATAGCAATATAGCAATTGAATTAATTGAAAATTGTTAATACAAAGTCATGGACTTGTTACCTAAGTCTTTTATATGTAGTAAAATAATCTTATCTACAACATATTTTCTCTTCATCAAAAAGTCCTGTAATTCTTTTTGTACTAAATGAAGCTGTCTGACAAAATCTCCTGAACTGGATCTTTTATTCTCCCCTTCTCCTTCATGATATTTTAAAGAAGTCAGTTAAACCAAGTATAAATATCAATGTATAGGATTTGTCTTTTTTACATTTTGTTTTTAATGCCATTTACGGCATTGCATGAGCACTGCTGTCAGATGGTACACCATTTCATAGTCTTATTTTACTAGGGAAAATGGAATGATGATAACAGTTTATATTTTATGAACTAATGTATATTTCATATTCACTCTACCTTGTTCTTTTTCTGTATGATTTATTAGAATGTCTAATGACATTGTTTTAAATCAAGCATCCTGTTCCTCAAGGGATATCCATCCTGAAATTGTTTAGGTTTTCTTTTTTCTTTCATTCTATTTCATTTATGAATCCCTGGGGTTACTTTATTTTTAAACTGTAAAATTTGTGAAATGTATTAATAAATATTTGACACTTACTCTTGACAGCTTGTCTTGCATGTGAGCAAAGATATAGAAGAAACCTCCAATGGCATCCCACAATCTACTGTGAGCCAAAGCCAGCTGATTTTGAGAACAGGGACCCTGTGCAGAAGTTATTGAGAAATAAAATATCTTATACTATATTTACACATCAATTGCTTTCTTCTCTAATTAGTAAAACACATGTACTTGAAATAATTATCTAAAGTGCTATGTAATTTCAAGATATCCATTTCAACGTATAATACATATTCAGTATTCTTCATGTTTTCATTTTTTATCTTTTGTATACAAGTTTTTTTACATAAGGGAGCTTGTAAAATGTAAATGTTTAACAGTATAGAGAAATTTTAATGTTTTAATATTTCAACAGTAAATTGTATTAACCCTCATCCGCTGACAACATGAATGATATGTTTGTATCAATTTGAATAGGTGCATAATATGTGTATGCATTTTATGCATTTCACAAATGCAAAAAGCATAGGGCATGGTCGTATGAAAATGCAGTGTATATATGTCTTTACAGTAATTAAAATGTTCCTATATCAAATACATAGTAGGAGTATTTCCATTTCCATTCTAAAGACAAGTATTCATTTGCGACTGTCATATGTACCTGTATGTACTCTGTAAGGGAATTGAACACTTGGGCAGCCACCATGATGGCTCTGCTGAAATTTTCTTTCCCTGATCTGTCAATGATGTCTTTTCCTGAATAGTGCCAGTAGAAGTCCATGATGGATTCCTGTCAAGATGCAGTGCATTAAAACATTATGAATAAACCACAAGCACCACTATTATTATTATTATTATTATTATTATTATTATTATTATTATTATTATTGTAAGTGTTATTGTTATTGTTATTATTATTATTATTTAATTATTAATATTATAATTATTATTATTGTTATTATTATAATAATAATAATTATACTTATTATATTATTATTATTATTATCATTATTATTATTATTGTTATTATTATTACAATTTATTTTATTATTACATCTTTTATTATTATTATCTTTGTCATTATCTTCATCATCACTATTATTATTATTATTATTATTATTATTATCATTATTATTATTATTATTATTATTATTATTATTATTATTATTATTGCTGTTACTATTATTCCCATTGTTAATAATACTACATGTATTATTATTATTATCACTGTCTTTGTCATCATCATTGTCGTTATTGTTGTTGTTTTGTCACAATCACTATCACTTTACATTTGTCTGACATTATTTTACCTGAAGCCGAAGTAAATAGTCAACAGTGCAGATGATAATGTTGACGGTGGTTGTGTTACCAGCTTGTGTTCTCAAATAGTTTTGGAATTCTGCACAGAATAAAGGAAACATCCATAGACATCAGGTTCAAAATCACGATCTAAAAAATCAGCATTCAATTCCTATTTTTTTCAAAATTCTTATCCACCTTTCAGATAATTATACATTTTGAAAATCATCATTGTGTTACATATATATAAAATTGGAAAGTGTTGATGTGACTTCCTTAGGATGGAAAATGTTTTTCAATCATTTTTCTTTATCTTACCTAGATTGTGACCCTCACACAGCAACTGCAAAAATCTGAAAAGCTTGCATGTGTCTTCTGCATCTGACAGGTTGCCAGCACCAGACTCTGTGCTCATTCCAAGACCAGCAGCCTTGTTGGTTCTCTCGAAGGCATCAAGGTCAAGAGCGCTATGAAAAAGAAAGGAAAATAAAATGTGTCTTAAAGAACAAATTTAACACTAAGAATTTTCATTAGTTTACATTAACACTGAAATTGTTTGAACATTTATGATTGGCATTTTTTTTTTACAGTGGAAACCTAGAGGTTATTGAAAATGATACACGAATGACTCCATACTGCTTGATCTATGGTGTAGTCAGATGGTAGTTGTTCTGGTGAGTTGTTTCTTTTTCATTCAAATTATTTTCTTTCTCATCACTTCTTTTACTCAACTAATTTTCTTCTGTATCCTGAACTATCAATTATGGTGGGAACTTCACTCAACAAGTCACAATGTTTAAGTTGGTTTCCTGCACAACTGCAGGGCCTGGGTTATTGCAAAATAGATAAAAGTGAAGAACCTAATTATGTTGCATCATAAGAGGCCGTGAACAATTATCAAAGCAAAACCATGCTCCACAAAAATTACTAACAAATCTCTATCCAATAAGATAAATGAGATATTGATATTCTTTATCATGCATAAAACGAAATCAACATATTCTAAGAGGGGTATGTGTGTAAGGAGCTTTTCCCAATAGCTCAATACTGTACCGAGCAAGCAAGACTTGAATGTAAGACCTCACAGCCTTCTGCCCTTGTGTCTACCAACTACACTATGATGTCAAGCAAGAAGTATACAGGTGATATATCAAGTAAGTCAATCAACAGAACCTCTATTGAATTGCCGTAACTACAAAATCTATACAAATTAAATTGAAATCCCATCATTACCTGCACTGTTGCATTAGACCTGACACAGATGTAAAGAAGCCAACATCCTTTTTGTCTTTTAGTGACTGAAGCATTCTCTGATTGAAAAAAAAAATGGTGTATGGTTGAAGATGAGTGTTCACTGTAGAATGACTCACATTTTGTTAATTTAAAAAGGAAAAGGAATGACAGTCTTTATAAGGTCAAAGCTGAAAAAA
The DNA here is from genome assembly GCA_039654525.1 of Melibe bucephala. NCBI lineage: Eukaryota > Metazoa > Mollusca > Gastropoda > Nudibranchia > Dendronotidae > Melibe > Melibe bucephala. The sequence continues at coordinate 1,911 of JBCJKE010096451.1, read as the reverse complement.
AAAAAAAAAGAGTTACTTGATAGAAAAGTGTTGAGGTGCCTAGTCACTCCCATATCTTTAATTCCTATTAATCTTTAAACAGAACTTTTGTTTCACTTTAATAGAACAAAACATAGCTGTATTTATAATTTATTGGGAAAGATATGTATCTTATTTATACAGTAGATGAATAAACCAACAATCATTTCATAAATAAAAACTCAACAACAAAGATGCAACTACAAGTAATACCAGTACATGAAAATATACCTTTTGAATTGCCACATTACCTCCCCTGAGTAATGAAATGCCAAGATCGATGGTTTTTGTAACCATGGGACCTGGTTCTCCTATGGATCATTAAAAAAATAATCAAAAGGGGTGGCAATAGTAATACAGGGAATCAAATTCCAATGAATATGTAAATGGAATTTGCAATACAAGTCAAACAAAATGCATAGGCCAATAGAAAAAATGAGTTCTGGTTTCTGAAAATGAAAAAAAAATTGCTTATTAAACTTAAGACACTCTCGACCATAGGTATAAGTCTAATGCAAAGGTTAGATCTCTGTATAAAATTTTAAAAAGTGTGATCTTATGTGCATTAACAGAGAATTTTAAAAAAGGAATTAGTCAATAACAAAATCAATGAATGTTATATATATACCTCTACTCGCACTGATGTACAAAAGAACCATTTCAGCAGCTCCTCTATCAGAGAGTCTTGACTGTTCAAACAACAGTTGCTGTTTTTCTGTTTCTTGCTCCTGCAAGACCACGAAAATAAAGACATAATGATATCTTACTGTAAAATAAACCAAAGAAATAAAGTCTGTCACATGATTAGAAAAATAAAAAGGGTTAAATTTAGTATGAGTTTGACGAGTATCTGAACAAACTTTCAGTGAAGGATCAGAAAAAACTGTAAAAAAATTAGTCATTTCTGTGACTTTAGGATGTGGAAAGTACAGTTTTTTTCTCATTTATAACCATTTAGTTTTCTTGTAAACAAAAAAATAAAAAATGTTGTTTACAAGACAAGGTGTATGAAAAAAGAGATCCAAAACCTATAGGTATAAGACTCTAGAAAACAAACTAACCTCATGAATTTTACACAATAGCATATGCTATGAAAAATACACCATGGACAGAAAATCCACTGGGAAAAATGTTTATGGTGAAAATATAAATTCTACATTTTCTGCATTTTGAAGCTTAAGATATTGATGAGGGGCCACAGGATTTAAGCATGAAATATGTCAATGCATTTATGACATGGGCGGCAACTGATAAAATGATTCAGTGCGATAAACAGAGTCAATGACAACATCGTATGTGACACAATAAATTCAAAGGGAGACTGCAATCTATAGTAACATAATGGATATATGAAAGACATATTCTCATTTGAATGTTCATGCCTTTCCATGAAGTTTGTAAAAAGTGAGAAACTTCATGAAAAAATAAAAGCATCATTACTGATGAAAAGTTTTCAAAACTCTTCAGGGAAATACTATGTAAGGGTTCTCTGAATACTACTAATAAGAAGAGGGACATAGCAGTGTCTAGTTTAAGGTTGTTGTTGTTTTTTTAATCTATAAACACTTGCTAATGATAGAGAGTTTTTGATGACAAAATAAAAAGTAATGACCACCTTCAATGTGAAATACAACTCTCAGATCTGGATCCTCACTAAACAAAATTAGACAATATTGAATAATTTTCATTGCAAACAACTTGAAACACACCTTAACATATAAAACATCTAACAAAAATCTGAAAAAGTCACCGAACAACAAAATAAATGAAATTACTTAATCTTGAACAATGCTAGTGGGAAGATAAGGCTATCTAAAGGCACCTTGGTATGAGATAAAAAAAAAAACCCAACAAAAACAAAAAAAAACAAAAACAGACAAACAACAACCCCAC
>JBCJKE010096340.1:0-11194 GCA_039654525.1 Melibe bucephala | reverse complement strand
AAAAAAAAAAAAAAAAACAACAAACAACCCCCCCCCCCCCCCCCCCCCCCCAAAATAACAAATAGACAAACAAAAATGAAAACAAAAACAAGAAAACCCAATCCTGAAATATGGAGATGAGTCTCAAGGATAAAAGAGGACTAGGCCCTAGAATTACCAAAAAAAAAAAGAAGAAAAAAAAAACAAAACAATAAAAAAAAACCAAACAAACAAAAACCCCCAAAATGAAACAAAGACAGAAAAAAGCCTACACTCCTCTTAAATCAAGATAGATGACAACTCTGTATGAGGGACTTTTATAAAGTGGATGGAGAGAGGACAATTAAAACTCATGAGAGCTTTTTAAGAATGCCTTTTAAAAATTGAGGTAAAAATTGGCAGGGTCTAGTTAGTATCTGTGGCACCACCTGCTTAGGACCGACTCGATTAAACAAAGAAAAAACAAATAGAATTCCCCAGTAGAGCTTGCAAATAACCAGGCCTTACCTCAGGGAGTTCAAGAACTTTGGAGTACTTCAGACCATTGCGTAACCTATTGGATAGAGTGAAAGAATATATGCATTGTGTGGTGCAATCTATACAACTTTTGATAGGTACAACCTGCTACTACTCAATAAAAACAGAAATCATGACTGAATAATAACTACATCATAACATTCTACCCTTATTCTTTCTTCAATTTGAAGAAGGAAGCAAAGAAAGGGAAGATCTGGCGAAAAAAAAAACAAAAAAACAAAAAAAAAAAAAAAACAAAACAAACAAACAAACAAAAACACCCCAAAAAAACAACACAAACAACAAACACATAACGCACCATGGTGAAGCTTTTTTGATGATATGAAAAAAGTTATTTATGAACTACTATAAGCCATATATCAGTTGGCAGTGAACAGCAGGATCATCATTCTACTAAAGCGTCTATTTTTTATATTATTATATAATTTACATTACATTAGTTTAATTTAATTTTTTCTTTTTTTATATTGAAAAATGAAGAAGTGAAACCATTCACTGGGAGAGAACCTACTTTTTGCATTTTTCGCAGCTGTACATGTTGTCTCCTTTCAATTCATCTGCTGAGAAGAATGCCGAGAGACAATCTTGGAGGGTTATGGTAGGCCCTATAAACCAGCTGGAAAAAATATTGTAGTCGAATTGATGATTGATGAAATAATTGAGTGATTATTGAGATACAGTCCACCTTACATTGTTTGTGTGTAATTCCAATTATGTGTATGTTGTGTGTGTGAGTGTGTGTGCGTGTGTGTGTGAGAGAGAGAGGGAGGGGGAGAGAGAGAGAGGGAGGGGGAGAGAGAGAGAGGGAGGGGGAGAGAGAGAGGGAGGGGGAGAGAGAGAGGGAGGGGGAGAGAGAGGGAGGGGGAGAGAGAGGGAGGGGGAGAGAGAGAGAGGGAGGGGGAGAGAGAGAGAGTGGGGATAAGAGAGAATGACAGAAAAAAGAGAAATGAGCATAATAAATTACCACTGTTACCTTTTCATCCAAGAAAAGAAGTAGGAAAACCATCCCTGATGCACCTCGCCACAAGCGCCACCCTTTGGCGGGGTCACGCCGCCCTTAGCCGCCGAGTAGCCCGCGTGGAGCATGTGCAGGTGGTCCTTGCTGGGGATGGGCAGGCTCAGGTCCTGGAATGTTTCCTTGGTGGTGGACACCTACAATGGTATGGATTCGATTGATATATTGGGTCATGCTGATTAATTCACTGACTGACATACTGATGGACTCATTCATCAATAATGGATTCATAACTGATGGACTGACAGACATGCTCATTGACTGACGAACAGCGAATGGATGGACAATCTTGTTGACTGTTTGATGAACTCACAGACTAATCGATTGATGGACTCATCGACACACTTTACTTAAGGTGATTGACAGACCATAGGTTTCAACAAAAATTTTGGAAAAGGAAGAACTTTTCGAGCAGTCACGACAGAAGACAGTTTTGAAAACAAATACCACTAAACTCCGAAAGCTTAAATACCAACAACAACAAAAAAAAACAAAAAAAACAAAACAAAACAAAAACAAAAAGCAAAAAAAAAAAAACAAACCAAAAAACTCCAACCACCCCAAAAACAAATGGAAATCCCATTATTTTTCATACATGAGAATGGAAAGAACAACGGTAAAAAAAATAAATACATTCACCAAATATTTATAATCTACATGTGTACAAGTTAAAAGGAATGGCAGGGAGAAGACACTGTGTGCTGCAGAGCCGCAATAGCGGAGGAAATACTGATAGCAGAAATACGCTAAATAACGGAAAATTGAGACTTATGACAGATAGATACGCTCATTGACTGATGGCCTGATTGACTGGATCATGGATAGACTAAGTAACTGATCGGCCAACTTATTCATTGACCCAACTAATCCATCCCTCATCATTGAATTGTCTACTTGATACTATTGATAGTCTGATCAATCGATTAACTGACTGACTGGCTGGCTGATTGAAACTGATTTATTCACAGACTATATGACTGATTAATTCTATCAGTGAGTGATTGTTTGACATTAATTCATTCATTGGCTGATTGGTTGACAGATTAATTCATTCAAAACAGATTGATTGACATTGATATATTCACTGACTGATTGATAGAATGACTAATTTGTACACTGACTCCTTTGGTTCATGAATTGACAAATCCATTAACATGTTGATGGACTGTTTCATCCATTCGCTGAATGTTTGACTGATTGACCATTTCATCCATTCACTGACTGATTGATTGACTGATTCATTCATGCACTGACTGTTTGATTGACTGATTAATTCCCTCACTGAATAATTTATTGACAGATCTATTCATTGATAGCTTGACTGAATTAGAAGAAAAAAAGAGAGAACACTTACAGTCTCACAATTGAGGCAGCGCACAGAGCTGAGTATTTTTCCATCAAATGTCTGTGAAATTATGCTGTCATGGCGGATGTTTTTTGCTTTTCCTTGAGAATGAAATGAAACAAAAAACAAACCAAAATTACCCATTGTGACAGACAGAGAAACAGAAAAAGAGAGACAGAGAAGAGAAACAGATGTACAGACACAAAAACTGACACAGCGAGAGACAAACAGCTTACAATCAGAGTTGAACTGATGACTTGAGAAAATTGTGATAAAAATTTTCAAAGGCTTTTGAAGATCATATGAAAAAGGGAAAACAAAAAAGCTTTCCTTACGAGGTTTTGTTGAATTCTGCCTCGTGGTTGATTTGGGATGAATCTCCGTCGGCAACTGGCATTGTCCCTCGGCATCTTTGCCCATCGCAGCCAAATAGGGTACAGCACCCTGTTCTTTGGAATCCCCTCCTTCCATGACAACTTTCGGACGGGGCCGGCGCATTTCTGTCTCTTTCTCCAACAGATTGGCCGTTTCTTTCATTTCTTTGGTATTTGCCACCTGAAACAATAAATAATCAATGTAACATCATGATAACTGTTTTCTTCAATTTAGCTCTAATAACATTCAATTTCATTGATACAATAAACACGGTTAACACAATATCTATTTCATCTGACACAATTCAAGACTGCTAACACAAAATTCAAGACAATACCACTCATGCCTAAATTACTTTTATACTCCAATCAAATATAAAACAAAAAGTCAGATCGCAGAGACAGTTACCACCTTAAAAGCTGTCCTGATGGATCAAAAAACATGCAACACAAGGGCACTGCTACAATGTAAAAGTTCTGAATCCATATTGTTGACTAAATTTTGAGACATTGATAATGAAGATCACAAAATTCAAGACAAAGCCATTTTAGTGAAGCTTGTAATAAGATGTATAGTTTTCAGGATTTCAAGACTGCCATATGTACCCTGAACATAAGACCTACAAAAGAATGCAATATCTTTTTCATTATTTTGATATCTATGATATGGAGTGGAGAGAATAAATGAGCCAAATGTTGCTATGGATCAACGGCAAGAGAAAGCTTGCAGGTAACTTATTCAATGTTCATAAAAAAAAAAGCCAGAGGGAGAGGGAGGGATGGACGGAGAGATAGAGAGAGAGAGAGGGAGGGTGGGGGAGGGAGGGAGAGAGAGAGGGGGGAGAGAGAGAGAGAGAGAGAGAAAGAGAGACAGACAGACAGACAGACAGACAGACCGACAGACAGACAGACAGACAGACAGACAGACAGAGATATAGACAGTCAGACAGAGTGAAAGAAGTAGTAGTAAACAAAAAATAAAAAGGAAAAAAACAAACAAAACAAAAAAAACAAAACAAAAAACAAACCAAAAACAAAGAACAAAAAAAGGCCCAAAACAACAACAACAAAAACAACAAACAAACCCCATCCCTTTCACATAAAATAAAAAGACCAACAAATCGACAAAAACAAACCAAAAACCCAGATCCAGCTTTTCCATGCTGAAATTTAGTGCCAAGACATGCTCACCGAGTCCAGGGCTGGCTGGTAGTCCTCAGTGCCACTACCGGCACTCATGGCGCTGGACTTTCTGGTCCTCTCTGCTGGTCGCAGCTTTCCCGCATCGGTGGTGTCACTGTAACTTTCGTCTCCACTCGAGCCATTGTCCCTGCTGTGATTCGAACTCCTCTCGCTGCTCAAACCAGAGTCGCAAGTCTCGTACTCAAGCTCCGACTGGCTGCTCAAGGAGTCAAAGGATGGCCGTCTGGTCAGCACCTCTGAGCCTGAATTCTGAGAACAAGCGGTAAGCCAAGATAGCCATTAGATAGAATGTTGAGTGAATAAGAATAAAAGAACAAAACAAATCAAGCAAACTTTGAGATTTAAATGTCATCAAAACTTCCAAGGATGTTTGTTTGAGCTTTTGCTTTACGTATGTCTACTGAATCTACCTTATGTTTTTTTTTCTCTTATGGTCATTTGGACAACGTATGTGCAAAATGAGATTAAATTATTTTCCAAACCCATATAAAAAAAAAACAAATATAGGATGTGTCATTCACATTGCTCGATAAAAATCGAATTACAATGTGTTCTTTGCAATGATATAAATCTTGGTATCTATAACTCAGTGAACTCTAGGGTAAGTAGACCTTCATTGTGAGTGATCTTCTCCACGCTGGTCATAAAGAATAAGTAAAATGAGGATTCTGAAAAGGTAAGCAAGGATTCAATGGCAATTCTACAAACCAGAACGGAGCCTTTATTTTTTGGACTGATACAGATTCACAGAAAGAGAAAGACATGGAAAGAGCCACATGTACACAGAGAGAGAGCCACTGATACAGAATTAAAGAAAGAGAAAGATAGAAAGAATGATTCCTATATACAGAGAGAGAAAGGACGAGCATCAAGAACAACTGATGAAGAGAGAAGGAGAGATGGAAAGACCCCATGATAAAGGGCAATGGAGAGAGAATGAGAGAGAAGAAAAGAGACTGATAATGAGCAATAGTGTGAGAAAGAGAGAGGGAAAGGGCCTGATGAGCGATTGAGAGTGAGAGATGGAAAGAGACTGATAATGAGAAAAAGAAGTGAGAGAGAGAGAAGGAAAGAGCCTGTTGAGTGATGTACAGAGAAAGAGAGAGAGATGCAAAGAGCCCTTGATAAAGAGCGATGGAGAGAGAGACTAATTGGCCAACTATGACAGCTACCTTGTGTTCCCCTACAGATCTAGGGTGAGCACTGCTATTGCTGTCATGCTGGAGTTTGGCACTGTTGTTCCCGTCCTCTCTAGCCATCCTTTCATTGTTCTCATCCTCCTCGTCACTTTCTTCATCCGAATACAGTACTGGCGACTTAAGCTCTTCATGCAGCTGATCCATAAAGCAGCGTAAAAATTCTTGCGCATCCTGCAGATTGAGAGCAAATGGTTGTGGTCATATTCACAAAATATATCACTGTGGCAAGATGAAAAACTCCATTATACAAGTAAAAGGATAATACCCCTCTTCTTTTGACAGAGCTGTGGGTGAAACTTATTTGTATGATTTTCTGCAAATTATTTTTTGAAACAATTTTTTTTCTTTTTAAACTATGAAAAGAAAATGAGACAAATACAGTTATTAAGCTTACATTGTTCTGTATGATGACTGTTTGAAATAAATGGCAATAAAATGAGCTTCTTCTCTATTTCCCTCTATCTACTACCTGTCAGTCTGTCTTTCCAACCATCTGAGTGAAATTAGCTATGCAATGATATGCCTGAAAACCTATTGGAAAATTGTTGGCGTGCCTGAAACTAGCATGCTTTTCTATAAGTTATAAGCCTTTGTCTAAGATTACTTAAAGAAACAAAATTAAATGCATGTATTATACATACATAGTTTCTACCTGATTGTGACATATTTATCACATTGATCAGAACTGGACAGAAGACACTTTTTTTAAATTTACATTTTTTTAATACTGTGCTTTGACTGAAATGGACATTCAGACAGAAAACAATAATTACACAATAATGGAAAATGTGGATCAACAAAGATCTACTTCAATATTCCTGTCAGGTATTCAAGCCATCAAAAGGTCTCAATATAAAAAAACAAACCCAAAACAAAACAAAACCAAAAAAACTTACAGAGAGATTAGTATAGCTCAAAACAAAATATAGATAAAAGAGTAGATTTCATCACTGACACGCAATTATATGTATGTAGCCACGCTTGTTCATGTTGCACAGCAATCACTACGACCATAGAAAGCAATTGTTCACACACAACGAAAACTAGACATAACATTCGTTTTCAGGCATCATAATGACATCTGGTGAAGCTATTTAGTAAATTACAAAATTATACTCTTGGTTTCTTTCACAAAACTGGTGCCGTCAACTGAAAGGACACAATAAGCAGCTAAAAAAAAATAAAAAGTTGGAATCGGTTATGGAAACTTACTTCCACATGTGATTCCCTCCATGCCCACCCACGCTCCCCCCGACGCTGTTGAAATGGTTACGGTGACCTAACAGAGAGGTTGACCCTAGACCTTGCTCACCTGCTGCGTATAGCCTCTGAACATTGGATGCACAGCCTTTATTCCTGAAACGACTCCACTGGGCACCACGTAGCTGGGTCTGCCATCAAAAGGTGTCAAATGAACGACCGAATAAATCATTTGTTGAGGTCATATATTTACGAATGTAACAATGATATTCTTATATGTTAATTATGTTTCATTTAAAATTTCTACATCATCTATTATAATTCATATCGCCATGAGGAAGATTTGAAATTGTTATATCATTGATTTAAATAGTAAGAATGGATATTTCTCCCCTGTAAAGTCATGGACAGGAATTTCCAACAATTTCTGACTTCTCCCTAAAGCTTCTGCCTTTAACAAGCAAGAAAACAGCCTATATAAAAGGATGGATAGAATAAAAAGAAATTAGATCTTTACCTTTTCTTATGCCAGAGCTCAGTGATCAGCTTCAAATAGCTGCGTGACAACATGGGAGATTTTTCAGGTCTGATGAGTGTGGGGCAATCCAAGAAATACCGTGTCAGGGGAGGACTGGTAAAAAAAAACAAACATTTTTTTAAATCAAAAGAGCAGAATCAGTCTATAAAAAGCTGCCAAGAAGATTAATAAATAATCAGCTATTTAATATCCAATCCATTAAGAGAAAAAAATCAAACAAAAACCTCTCTGTCTCTTAATTGTCTATCAAAAGTTGGATTAGATTATTTAATTAAATTTTATCATTCTCCATGCTTTTGACAGGCTGATAGCTTGATTTAACATTGCTCTCATCGATGAATGAATGAATGTCTCACAACAGCTTGATTTGACGTTTTTGTTGCTGTATCTCATTACTGAAATGAATGTTTTGCAATAGATTGTTGACAAATATAATCGGATCAGTCATATAACTAAGATCTTCTTTCCAATTCACTTAAGATTCATAACAATGGAATCACTTCTTGAAAGATAATCAAGCAAATTATAGAAATGAAGAAGATGGAGCAGCTATATTTTGACCTTTCTAGAGTACAAAAAGTTCACAGAATTTGTAGCGTAAAGTTAGTGTTATCGCAAAACACCATTTAATTCATGATCTTATCTATGGGCATCACTGTCTTCCATACTGACTGTCAGTTGAATTATCACCACTGTTTATCACCCACTAACTTTTTTCTGTATTAACTTTCAACCACTCTTTCTTTATAGATCTTCATTTATAATATCTGTAATGAGTAGTGCGTGGTCAACTTTTGTTCCTCTTTGCCAGTTGTCCCTGTAGAACAGTAGGAATATGTTGTTTTGTTTTGTTTTTAATTATACTTACATCATATCTGTAAATGTTCAAGTAATGTATGTTTATTAATTCATTAAGTGAAGCAAGCAGCACTGACAGTGCCAAGTTGCGCTCATTTACACAGTTGTCAGTCAAACATCATTTGTATGGCCCTCAGCATGTTAAGCATCTGTTTGAATTTCAACACCGCATTTGCTGACTAAAGACTAAATCTCAGCTTATCAAAACTCACCAATTTGACAAACTCTGGACAGCTGAGTTGAGGTAACATGTGTTTCCCAGGTTTTGCAGACCTGTTAAACCTATTGAAAGAGAAATATGAAAGCTTAGGTCAAGAACTTGATGCGTTGTTTGATTATTTATCTCTCCTGAAAAGAGGGGATATATTTATATATATATATATATATATAATATATATTTATATATATATAAATATATAAATTTAAAGTGTAAAATATATGCTTTCTCATTTATAACAAAGCCAAACTGCATCAAGGATTACTATGAATGATAATTTAATTACATTCAAAAGGGCAGATTATATTATATTATAATATAATGTAAAATGTCTCTCAAAGATTTAGTTACAGAAAAATGAAGTGCCAGATTTTAAAAGTCGAGTATTAACATTTTCATTGCATTTATTTAGTTATAATGTTAAACCAATGAAAAATGAAAGAAGAAAAAAATATAAGCCAACAAAGTCAAGGATTGAATAAAAATTTCGAAACTACTCCAGGAAGAAATTATACACTAACCCCTTGGCCGAATATTCTCATTTTCATAATCAGTATCCGAATCTTCTCCAGAGCCATTCCTATGAAGAGCATTAGATCCTTCTGATCCAGCCATTGTAAGAATTTGTGCTTAAAGAGCCAGTGTTGTTGGTCCAATACTGTAAGATATAGATATAACAATACACAAAATATAACTATATTAAATCTCGAAAAAAAAAACCTAAAACATGCTGAAAGACATTTATTTGAGAGAGGCTGTATTATTTTTGTGTGGGACACAAAACACTGTTGCAGTGTACAGAGTCTGACATCAGAGTAATGTAAAAAAAAAATGTGACGATAAGAATTTACAACATTTTAGACTTTTAAATGTTGTGTATTAGAATTGTAAATATATGCATCTCTAGAAGTTGCTGGCTACAAATTCATGCAGCAATTGCCAACAGATGTCGAGATTGGCACATATGTACTGCAGGAAAGCTAATCAAATAAACAATCAGTGCACCGTAGGAAAGCCTGGCTGAGAATAAACAGGTTATGGTTATAATTATTCTCAGCCAGGTTGAGATTTGAAAACTCAACTTATTCTCAGTCTTGGTGAAAATACGATTGTGGTTGCATATTGGTTGTAGAGGTTTAAAGCATTCGATACAATTTTTGCCCAGCGTATAATCGGAATTCAATAGCCTATAGCTATAATAGGCCTACATGTTCAAAGGCCTCACCGTGAATAGCAAGTTAAGAGATATAGTCGAGGCTATTGTTTGCAACAACTCCCCCTGGGGTGACCCTCTTGTCTATTTATTACGTTTACACAGGAAGTGATAAAATGTATCAAAAACCATCATTTCTGATCAGTAAACAACATACATTCACACAGCGCACACCACCATCCAAACATCAATCAATCTAACAGAAAGCAAGAGACAAGAGATACAACGTAAAAACAGAAAAAGAAAGGGAATCGCCACCGAATCGTGCTATTTAATCTAAAAATAATGCTCTTGACCCGAAAGTGTTACTAATGAAACTAGGGTCATCAGGAGACTACGTGAAAATGTCAGTTAAGCGGCTGCTTGATAGTTAATGGCAAAGCTATGGAGAAGTACCCCAGTACAGTTTTACACGGCACGTCTTTACTCAACAAGGGTTCAGGTGGAAAGTGGCAATGCCAATGATCCATAGACTAACCTAGACTGAAAGTAGATCAAGTCTCCCTGCCGAAGACTAAAACCCAGCTGAGAATAACATCTCTCTTTTTCTCAGGTGGGCTTAGAATAATCACAGCAAATATTGATATTATATTGATACTGTGAGGTAAAACAACAATGAAATGTTACATCCGGTGAGGATTACAATTTATCCGGTGAGGATTACAATTCATATATTTTCGGTATTCTAATATTGTCACTGGTTTTGATGCCCTTTCTGTCTCAACTTAAATTTTTATACAGATAAAAATAATTTGGATCTAGATCTAGATCTAGAAAGAATCTAGCTCTAGAGACTAGAGCTAGATCTAGCTCTAGATCTCTGGATCTAGCCTTAGCAGCTAAAGAATCAGCATGTTGATGTAGATCTAGTAGAAGGCTTGATCTGCATAAATTTTCAATTTGGATCAAGATCTAGATCTAGATATATCTAGATCTAGATCTAGATCTCTAGATACTCTAGATAGATCTAGATAGGATTCTATACCGGATAATATACCCGTGACCGGGAACGGGATCCCACCACACTAGCCTACACTACAACAGAGCACAACAGCAACAGCAATCTTAAAGTAAACTTTGAAACAAGACGGTTGGTTTTTGTTATCTTGCAACTCACCTAGATCCTGATATAGATCATTAAGTCATGTATCTAGCTAGTCGCAGGCTAATAAAGGGGTTTCTTGAGCTAGACACTTTCATGAACATGAAATGAGATTTGTCTCTCTAGCTCTATGATTTTGCACTTCCGGTCCGGTCAGCATCTTTAGTAGCTAGAAGGCAACGTGTATCCATACAAAAAATAAATAGGAAAGAAGTATCCTGAGATAATAATCAGGCAAAGCCAAATGTGGTGTTTTTGGACACATTTGGAGACGGGATGAAATTGAAAAGCTAGTAACATCAGATTTTGTTGAAGGAAAACGAGCTCATGGAAGACAACTCATGACATAATACTTAAAAAGAAAAAAACCAAAAACAAACAACAGAAACAAAAACAAAAAACAGAACCCCCCCC
>JBCJKE010096229.1:0-10000 GCA_039654525.1 Melibe bucephala | reverse complement strand
GATAGACAACCGCAGGCAACAGACGTCTAATGAAACTCCAGCTTCTGTAAATTTCTGTGTCGGTAAGAGCCATAATCGTTCCATACGCAGTACGCAAAATTTTAGAAATTAATATTTAGTGTTCTTTGATTGATTTTGTTCTATTCTACCACCATAATAGTTTAAAATTTAAGATGATTTCAAGATTTCCACCAAGTTCTTTCGACCAAACTAATCAAAGTCACATCCCAGTCAGTTGCTTGCCAAGCAAAGATTTCAATTACCCGACGAACTATTGGCAACAGGTTTCTGTACCTAACGTAGCTGCGGTCACTAAGGCCATACGAATCATCCGTTGAAGTCACAGAGCGCTCTGAAGACAGTTGTGAAGCCTTAATGCGGCGATTATTGTCTAGACCATTTACAGCTGGGCATTTGTCTTTTCCTGCCAACTTCAAGACAGATAGACTGTCTCACCTAAGAGGCATTGCAATAATATATCAGTGCTCAGGGTCAGGGAAAACGCTGGACCTTTCTTATTTGCTATTATAATATTACTCCGTTTATAAGAATCCGAATTTATTTAAAGTTGCTTTACGCTTTATTGTTGGCACGTTTATCAACGATAAACTCAGGGCTTTGAATAAACATTGCATTAAGTTTTGTTTTGTATAGTTGTTTGGTTTTGTCACCCCTCTTTCTCATAAAAAGTATAGTATTTTCTTGGATATCTCTTCATTTAAAATTGACTTTTTGACTATCCATGTACTAAATGATGGTAATGAATCTCAAGTTGTCATAACGGCAAAAGGCAACCTTGTTTAGGTTCTATTCAAAAGTCTCCGATTCGTTTTTCCCTATTTACAACTGCACAATGCTACCTTACTGAGAATGGGTATACTAACAGTCTTGTAGTTGACAAATCTCTGGTAAGTAGGTTGTGTTTGTCCCAATGTGACAACGTAATAACCCTCCAACATGTTGATTTCGTCATGGGCGAATACTGTGACATACTGTTCGGGACAGAAAGAAACCGATAAAAAATTATGAAATATTAGTTAGTGAGTCAAGGAAGTTGGTAGGCAGCTGAGATGACAAAACACCGGGTTTAATATCCTGGTTGAGAAAGTGGAAGGTTCAATGCCAGCGAGGGGACAGGGAAGAAGACAGGGAGTGTGTGTGTGTGTGTGTGTGTGTGTGTGTGTGTGTGTATGTGTTGGGGGAAGGAGTGTTAAACTACTTGATACATTTCAATAAGATATGTTCTATTCAATAAGGGTGTTTATCAACAAAAAGTTATGATTGACACACTATCACTGCCTCAGTTGCTTCTAATTAGAACAATCTCATCCTAACAGTCCATTAAGACACTAATATTCATACCAACAGTAGAAGAAAAGATTGGGAAGAAAACAAAACAAATGGAAGAAATGTCTCACGATATTCATTAGATTTTCTTGGATTCAAAGTATCAATGAGTTGTGTGGGTAATTCGAGGTGACACCATAAATGAATAGCATATTTCAATAAATCTGTCATATTAGGCTACAGATCTAAATTTTATCTACTTACAGATAGTCCTGACTTTGCCTTAAGGTCAACTAAGTTGGCTTGCCACTTAGCTGGAATACAGCAAGGGACTTTGGAGGTGTCGGCACCTAATGTAACGCTCACAGTGAGCAGAAGAGTAGCTAGGAGCAGCATCTTGGTCGTTGGTGACAAGCTAATTAGAAAAGACAAATTAATAAACTTCAGAGACATGCGTGTAGCCCAGATAATATAGACACTAAGATACTGTATCCAGTTCGTTACTTATTCACACAAAATGAAATACTATATTATTATGATTTAAGTAAATGAAACGAGCCACTGTCGAATTGCAATGAATCTCCAAATTAAAGCTTTAAAATAAAGAAGTGCTTTATGGTATGGCAAAACGTTAATTTTAATTGTCGCCTCACATGAATTGCTAACGCGGTTTTCATAGATCAGCCTCTCACTACATTAATATTTAACTTTTGTGATTGAAGAGTTCACATTTTACACAAGACGCACTCGATTTTCACCTTACGCAAAGCCCAACTCTTAAATACGAGACATTTGTACCGCAACGTGATCTTTTTCTGTATTACCTTTCAAGCAACACTGTCAGAGATTCAAAGACGTTTGATATTCAGAGATCCCGTCTTATATGTTTTGCGGGCTAAACCTGCCTTCTGCTTCAAGTTTCGTTGGGACTGTCAGGCAACTTTTGGACATTCTCTCTGTAATGCATTTCCCTCAGGAGCACGCCCATTTCTTTCCAAGCCATCAATCAAAACTTCCATCAGGGGCATGTCCGTGTTTCTTATTCGCCAGTCACACGAAGGCTGGTCGGCCTTGGTTTCGAGTAACGCCTTATCTCACCCGTGGCTCCTCCTGCTCCAACTTATCACCTGCTTGTGACGAAATTATGTCGTGCTTTGTAATATGGAGAACCCCGTTAATCAAAAGTTGGCCCCCGCTTCTAAAATTGACGACTTTCTAAATCCACCTTAAGGTCATGGATTACGGGTTCTTATCTTGTTGCCACATGGACAGTCAAACATCTAGAGAAGCCTGGTTGACTCAACCCTAGAGAGAAATAATGCAAATAATAATAATAATAATAATAATAATAATAATAATAATGATAATAATAATAATAATAATAATGATAATACTAAATATTAATGAGGATGATGATAATGGTATGATGATGATGATAATGATAATAGCATAATTATATAATAATCATATTATTATTATTATTATTATTATTATTACTATTATTATTATTATCATCATCATTATTACCATTCCAAATTTATTTTGAAAGGATGGATAAATCTTATCTTATAAGAAAACAACAACAACAACAACAACAACACCACCACCACCAACAGCAACAACAGCAATAATAATAATAATAATTATTATTATTATTATTATTATTATTATTGTTATTATTATTTTTTATTGTTATTGTTATTTTTATCATTATTATTATTATTATTATTATTATTATTATTATTATTACTATTATTATTATTATAATATCATTATTACTATTATTGTACACCAGAATTGAGAAATATCGCCTGAATGACATGCCAGTGGCAGGGAGATGAGAACTGATGACTTGGGCCATGGCCTTCCTTACACTGTACACTGTGTGGAAAAGGCCATGCTTGGGCACACTGGCAGTGTGTAGGAAGGTGTCGGTATGGATTTGTATATATGTAACACAGTGTCTTCTTCAGGATGACACAAAGTTTGACATGTTGTGTTAAGATAGTGCTTTGGCTATAGCAGCACAATCAGTCTGCTATGAATCGTTGCACTTTTGTTTACGGTCGCTATCCACATACCTTGCTTTATTTCTGTCTCTGAGTAAGAAAATAAAATTATGTAGATGTCTTTTCGTCTGTATTAATTCTATGTTGACTCTTTCTCAAAGTGACTTGGGGTCTTCCAATAATGATTAATAGGTGTCGAATGATCAGGTCAGTTACACATGGGTTTCAGCCATGGATGAATCAAACCCAAAGAGGAAAGACGTTCAATGAACACATTATGCTATTTTGTTGGAGAAAAGAGGAACTGATAGGACTGTGTCGTTGAATACTTTAGTTTTTCCAGCATTTTCGGGAGTCCGATGACAGTCATTTTTATGTTGATTGCTCACAGTAAAAAGATGGATAGAATCGAGAGCTCTGACTTTGCTCGATATGGAGGTCGGAAGTTTTCTTGACATATAGTAGTTATCGTTCTTGCAAAATTATTATTATATTATACTTATGGAACCCGGGGATTAATCGAGAATACATATTCCATCTCCAGAAACCTTATACAATATTTGACTGACCTTCAGAGTGGAAGCGCGAAGATTTTGTCTTTGGACATTAAGTTGACAGCACGAGATATACCGGCTGATGTTCTTCGAACGACGTAGATCCAAGTCATAGATCAAAACGCTGTTGAGCATCCCCAAGGATAAAAAACAAGTACAATGGTAAGAATAAGATGTCTAGATCAACGTCTTGGATCTAAGTTTTGTTACTATTCTTCAGACCTTGACTCCAATTTATATAAGGTTGTCTTCGGATATGATGAGAGGTTAAAATCAATGAGTGGGTGATGGGGCATTCCACCCATCTGTCCATCTTTTCAACGATTTGGCAATTATCCGATCACATAAGGAGCACAATGTTCCCATGAACGCCGAATTGTATAACACTGATACCAAGAATTGAACAAATGAAATATAGAAATGCACCTTTGGTTATAGGAGCATATATTCTCTTCAAAATGAGATAGACCAACACTAAACTGTGCACCAGGAATGTCATGGAAAGACCACAAAATAGTTTATTGAATTAGACAGAAAACAAAGTAATATTGACGCCAGTAATATCACTGGCCTTCTTAATTCTGTCTAAATTCTATATTTGAGTAAACGCTTAAGTTATGCCATTAGAATCAAACTTTGGATTGGCGAGGTGTAAAACATTCCCTGTATGCTTTTATCGACATCTTTCAAAATATGGCCAAATGAGACATACATCTAGCCACTAGTCACAGCAAGAAAGAAACGAAGGTGAAAATCGTTAGGACTTGTTTGCAGAATACAACCATCAGCGCGCCCAAATACTGCATTAATATGGACACCTCAAGGACAAAGGATGAAAGGACGTCCGATGGAGACGTGGAGGAGAAGAGTGGAGTGAGAGATAAAACAACAAGGATTGGCATGGGGAGAGGTCGGAAATAAAAACAACAGAAGATAGGGATCTTTGGCGTTCCCATATGTCAACACTAGACAGAGTATAACAAAAACTTTATCGACATCAAAGTAAGGATCTTAATTTTCTATCGCGAGAGTTAAGTCTTTAATTTGTCTTTTAACCATACTTTCAATGTGAGTGTTCCAACTTAAGACAAACAACTACTTCACACTTTGTTCTATCAGAGTTAGCTTAAGACAAAATAGTGGTACAGTTATTAATACAATATTCTGGCAAAAAAAATCAACCGTTATTTTCTTTTCGCCAAAATATAAATTTGGATACTATTTTCCTGTAAACCTTCACTTATCTTTTGCTCTGATAAGACACTGGATACGACGAGAATAGGAAAAAAACTTGGATTGAAAGCTGGGATCGAACGGACTTGACATTAATTCTACGATAATATTATTGTATCACAGTTTTCATTCTGGTTGTGGCTCACACGACTTGACAAGTCTACCTTATATCAAAGCTTTCATTCTCATTGTGGCTTAAACGACTTGACAAGTCTACTTAATATCACATATATTTCATTCTCATTGTGGCTTACACAATCAGACTAGTCTACCTTATATCAAAGTTTTCATTCTGGTTGTGGCTTATACAATTTGACAAGTCTACTTAATATCACAGCTTTTATTCTCGTAAGGGTCCAACGATTTGACTACACCTTGTTGGTGTTGGATAACAACTTTCTTTGTGATTCTCGTTCCCACACCCATCATCTTTTTCCGCCACTCTATTTCCACCCTTCTCCTTGCACGCATTATGATCGCTACTTCTTTATTCATTCGGCTTACAAAGAACGAGGCGCCCCGTTTCCCAGTAAGTAAACCTGATGCTATGTTATAAACCATTGTTGGAATGGAGCATCATAGCAGTATCGCCGTATAGCGACAACAACGGGAACACTGATAATAGAAGAAGAGTGACGTCGTGATGTTTGTAAGACTTCAGGTGCAGACTCTAAGTTCGTAAGTTGGAATCTTGGTTTATGTTAGGTGTGGCGTTTGAGTTTTGGGAAAAGCTTAGTCAAAACATTTTCTCATCTAGCTCAGGTATGAAAATGAATAGACCGATCCGATGTCATGACATGATATGTAGTTGTGGGATCGTGAACGTTTTCTAGTGTGATGTGTCTATAATACACTCTGCATTCCCCATAAGAGTTTAAGTGGCATCAGGAAAGATTAGGCTGTAACAGGAAGCCCTTGTCCATCAGAAAGCAATGGTCACTGAGAGTATATGCTCTTCATACCGAAAAGATCTAATACCCGTTGTCAGCCCAGGCAAAGACAGAAGAACAACGCGCAGCGCCCTGGATGCAGTTCATGGGCTAACGAGCAGCTGCATTCCCGCCACCAAGGACGAGAAGTAAGAACTCCGCCGTGAGTCCTAGCCGGCGGAGGCTGCCGTAGAGACAGTTCTCCGGCGTAGGTGAGTTATGTAGGTATGCCGGAAGCCCTTGTCAAGCGCATGGAGTTAGTGGATACTGTCATGAAACCATACGAGAGCGTTACTTACCCCGCTTTAAACACAATTATATACTCTGGATCTCGATGGCCTTGACCATTGAATATACGAGACACCGGACGTGGCACTCCAACAAAGTTAATGACAAGTGAAGGTGATGATATTTAGAGAACGTTATCAATATTTTCATCTAGCGTGTCAGTATAACATGTATCGAGTCGAATATTAATGGGATTACCGTGAAAGAGTGAAGGCGTATGTGAATGAATGAGTGTCTGATCGAATAAGTGAGTGGTTAAGTAAGTGAGTGAGTGCTATGGCCCATCATGTTATCCATCCTCTTTCTTAATATGTCTCCTCATCTTAATATACCCAAATTTTTCACTTGATCCTGTTCGTTCTACCTTTCCTAACTTTTTCTTCTTCCTTTCCGATTATTTAATTTTCTTACACACACACACACACACACGCGAGCGCATACACACACACACATACGTACACAGACACACTTACACTACATCACTGATTCCCTTGAATAAATAAGCAAATAAATGTCTTTGTTTTGTTACTGGAATGCTTTAAAGTAGATAAGACTATTATAACTTTGTTTTATAAACCAGTAATAGATATCATTTTTGCATTTTGTTTATCAAGTTGGGGAGGAAATTGCAAAAGGGGAGACCGCGCTAAACTAGATAAAATTATCAAAAATTATCAAAGCAGCCACGAAAATTACCGATGCTACTTGTTTTATTGAGGATATTTTCACTATGTACACTATGAAATAGATAACATCACTTTCGAACGACAAAGTTCACCCTCTTTTCCCTTACATTTTCAGTCAAAAACTATAAGATGCAACAGATTTATTCACATAAAAACAAAAACACAGCGACCTCTTAATTCTTTCTCACCGACAGGCACCAGGCTCCTGAACAAACACTGATTTAATGTAAATATATTTGCATTTTCATAATTATCTCTTTCTATAGAGTCACTCTTAATGAGTTTATTCGCATCTTCGTATTACTATATCTATGATCATTGGTTTGTTTATTTATCAAAATATACTATATAACTATATATTATATATTGTGTGCATGCATTTGTATGTATGTATTCGTATCTTCCTATTGACATATCTGTGATCATTGATCTGTTTATTTATTAAATTATACTATATTATTTTATAATGTATTTTGTGCATGCATATCTTGGTATATATGACTTTTAAGTGTGTATGTGTATATATGTATACATACATACATGCATGTGTGACTGTATGTATATGTATGTGTGTGATATAATAATAATATTTAAAATATATAAAGGTATCTAATATGTATCTAATCAATTATAAATTTATGCACATTTACAAACTTGTGACCATGCTATATCATTTCCATCTACTTTAAAAACATGTATACTTTAATTTCCCTTTTTGCGATGAATGCAGTTTTTGAATTAAATTGAATTGAATTGAATTGAATATTAATAGTATTTCCGTCTCATCCAGTCCGCTACAGTTAGAAACAAAGGTCAGGACCGGGTGGTGAGTCTGTCCATTCTGTGCCCGTGATTAGAGGTGCTTTTGGCGGTTTTGCACCACGTTCTTTGGCCAACCGCTGAGCACACAACCGCTTGCTCTATTGAACACAGCTTGTGTTTACTCAAGGTTGTCAACGACGTAAATATTATTAAGACTACGACTCTACTATAATCTAGACAACACTGATAACACAAGACTTTGAATCACTTCCCTTGTTATGTCGTCTGATCAATCTAAAATACTTAGCAAATCCATTGCATTTACATTGCATTGATGTAAGTTAACACTTTATACTTCTGTTTTTAAAAGAAACATTAAACTTTATAAAATCTTTGGTGGAATATCAAGACTAAAAATGACAAGATAGGGAGTTTAAGTGGAATTCTCCAAAATGAATATGACTTTGTCAATTAAATAGTTTTCGTGCCAAAGCACAATGATTGATGACATCACTATAAGACAGTGTATCCGTAAGTGGAATTCTCCAAATGAATATGACTTTGTCGATTGAATGGTTTGCGTGCCAAAGCACACCGATTGATGACATCACTATAAGACAGTGTATCCGTGACGTATTATGTGTATTTGGGTATTCGCTTGGGGTTTCTGGATGAAATCCTTATTGAGATTCAACCTTTCGATGATCGGAGTGTCACGAAATGGGGTGGCATCAGTGCTCACACGAAAACACACCTCGTCATCATCCTGGGAAACATGAACTACGTACGATATCTCAATGAGGTCTTGGCAGCCCACGTTGTTGCGCCATGACGCACACTGCAGTCGTGTCCATATTCTCATAGGCCAATGCGAAACCGCGAACAGCTGCCATAGTATTGTGTCGACAATTTGTGACAAAACATGCCATCACCGTGCTCCCACGACCACAACGATCGCCAGATTTACCCTCAACATGCTACCCATGGGATCTTTTGGATCGACCAGTTAAATTAAAAGTGAATCAGCAACAGTACAGGGCACGGGGATCGCTTTAGTCGAAGAGTGGAACAATGTAATACAAGAGACAGTTCGTCAATACACCAATTCCCAGATAACTCATATGTTGCATGTCTCAGTTGCAAATATTGAGATAAAATATGAGCGAAGCGTAGTCTTCATTTTGACATTGGGTATGAGAAAATGAATGAAATTGAATGTTTTTAATGAAATTATGTTGTATTTTACATCACGTAAATAGAAATTGACTCATCTGTCTTCCAGCTTAATGTTCGTTGTTCCGACTTTTGTTTGCATTTGAATTATTTCGTTTCGAAAATTGTTGAATTGTTGCGTTTTCTGTTTCGCCTTGTAAAATAGTTTCTGAAAATCGTGTCGATCAGTTTCAGCATTGATAAAGATCGTTTGTTCATCTCTCACCAAGCGAATAGTCAATTAAAATCGTGCTCCATTAATTTAAAATATTTTGCAGATTTTGATTGGCTAATCGTTTGGCGAGACATATGAAAGAAAATCATTGCTCAGCTGAATGGGTATTTGTTAATTGTAAATCCATTAGAAAAATGATGGCTTTTCTACTTTCAATTTCACATTTATATTCTTACCCTGTAGTTGTTGAAGTCTACAGATTTCCATTGTTTTAATATCAACAACAACAACAACAAATTAAATTGACAGATGCAATACAGCTATGAGAGGGAATTCGTTTGTATTTAGGACAGTGAGGGCTTGGAATGATCTCTCTTTTAAGATAAACAATTTTGAATCCATAAATATTTTTTAAAAATTCAATTGACAAAGAACTTAACCACCTAATGTATGATTATGACGAGTGAGATGATTAATATTTTGTGTAACATTGGATAATGTATTTTCAATAAGCATGTGTATACTATGATATATTTGTATTATGAATGCATTGCACATTTTGATTTTTGAGCATTTAAAGGCGTGTCACCTACTAGCTCTTAAACACTTATCTAAACTAAACTAAACTAAACTAAAGAAAAGCAGGAGAGGTGCGCCCTATTATGATCACTACTTCTTTATTCATTCGGATGATCTGGTTATCTCCAGTATCCCTGTCATCGTATCTTGATGTGCATGTCTGCCAATGTATCTGGTTACGTCTCTCTTTTTGTCTCTCCTTATCTATTTATCTCTGTCTCTCTGTCTCTCTCTCTCTCTCTCTCTCTCTCTCTCTCTCTCTCTCTCTCTCTCTCTCTCTCTCTCT
>JBCJKE010096118.1:0-11195 GCA_039654525.1 Melibe bucephala | reverse complement strand
TACTGGATGACTAATAAAACTAAGAGTAATAAAAATAATATGAGCTTTTTGAGATTGTCTGAGGACAGAAGTAAATGTCGTGCCATGACCACCGATGTCTGTATCAGACCTGGTACTTGAAGAAGAAGACTACCAAATAATGGTACTGAATGCATGGTAAAGTTAATATTATGCAATCAAATAGTGACACCCAAATCATTTAGCTTGATAAGCACTGATTAAATTTAACATATTTCCAAAACTTATTTTCATAGATGATAATGAAATTTCAATATCCCATTAAGTATATTAGCAACCATGTATCGGTACTAAGCATATGGATCTATTGTGTTGTTTTGCTTTATTACTTGATATATGTATAAATAGACTTTTCAAAACATTTTTTACTTTAATGCCTTATTTTTCTTTCCTTTAATCAGATGATCAACCTTCAAAAAAGCATCATAATGCATTCAAATTTGGTAATATGGTACCTCGATTCACAAAAATTTTGAGAGATTTCATCTATAATCATCAGTGGTCTCAGGCTCTCAAATGGGTTCATGCACTTACTAAAGAGGTGGTAGTTACAGATTCTACTGTATGGAAGGTTTGTTTTTTTATTCTAGTGTAGATTTATGTTAAAGAGACATCATTTGTATATATGCCCCCTTAAAATCTATGCAAATACATATACTAGTTAATTTCTCTTTTGCCACTTTGTCCAACAGTTTAACCCTGTCTGTTTGTGCCTTAAGTTTATCGTTTTCTAGGCATATCCACTTTTATTGGTTTCTAGGCATTATATCCAGTTTCTTATGCCTGTTAAACCTACCAGTTTTCATTTCTTTCTGTTGGTTTTTTGTGTGGGCTTTTGTTTTGTTTTTTGTGGTTGTTTTTTTTTTGTTTTTGAGGTTTTTTGCTTTTGTTTGTTTCTTTGTTTTTAGTATGTGTTTTTTTGTTTTGTTTTTGTCTTGTTTTTTGTTTTGTTTTGTTGGTTTTTGTTTTGTTTTGTTTTTTGTTTTTTGTTGTGGTTTTTTTTTTGGGGGGGGGGGGGGGGGGGTTTCGGTGTTTTTTTGGTTTTTTTTTGTGTTTTTTTTTTGGTTTTTTTCTTTTTTTTTTTTTGGGTTTTTTTCTTTTTTATGGAGAGGGGTGACTTCTCTCTAGTGATTTCATTCATATTTGCATTCAACTTGGATACATTATGATAATCAGATTATAGTGACCTTGGCCTGAAATAAAAAAAAAATAAAAAAGTTAATTCTTTTTTTTTTATTATTAGAAAAAAACAAATAAACAATTTGGGAAGGTAGGAGACTTTTATTTCAGTTTAAACGTAGACCGCAGATGTCACTTACTGCTAATGATTGGAAATTTCATACTGTTTGAACAGTTGTAACCAACTAGGGATGGTCTTGACAAGCACTGATACATTTAGCTACCACAGAAACAGTGCTGCTTCAACATTTGCTGAGTCATTAAAGACATGTTGGTCTCAAAAGCTTTCCTTTGTCATGTGACCCGAGGCAGTTTGAAGACAAATTTTATTGCCTTTTAACCATATTAGGATGTCAGGTGTTTTTATTATATCACATATTTGATAACAATAATATATATATGTGTAGCGAAATCCAACAAATTTGTAATTTTTGTAATTTATTCCTATTGCTTTTGTTCGAAGGTTTTCCCCTGTTCACTTTTCAGTTCTCAAAATGTCACACAGCAGTTTTCAGACAACTATTTGTATTAACTGTGGTTGATTCATTGTCTTTTTAGGCTGGATTGGCATGTTTGATTCAAAATGGAAGTCAGCAGTTAATCCAGTCATACGTAAGGTAAAAGGCAATCCTCTCCCCCCGACCCCCCCTTTTTTTCCTTTTTTTTCTTCTTTTTTTTTTCTTTGCACAGGTGTTTATGTATACTGTTGTTTTTTTTCTTTTCTTATTTTTGAATGCTTTTACAATTGACTCTGATCAACTTGCAGAATCAAACTACTGCTTCCACTTACACAACCAAACCTTAGAAATTAGAAATAATGCAAAATGCAAAAATAGTTATTGTCATAGATAATAAACAACGTTGGAATGACTAAAACCAATATGAAAGGGAGCAAATGGCTCTTCCTAAAATGTAACATCTACAGCATCTTAAAGATAAGTACTGCAAAACATTTGTGAAACCAATCCTACTTTATGGAGGGTGTAACCAAATTGATGATATAACAAATTAAAATGCAGACATATTTGTAACCAACAAGTATAACTGTACATCAGGTAACACAAAAATTAATATGAAAAAAAAAATTACAGTGGGTACCCCTCTAAGAACAAAGAGTTAGGAATAAAGATACTATTCTTTTCCAAGCAATTAATGGCCATGCAGTATTACGTCTTGAAGAATTCAAAATGAAAAATAGTTGCACAAGTGCAGATAGTCATCTGTATTCATGTTATTCCAGTACTTTCTGATTGTGGAATAAACTTCCACTTGATATAAAATACAATATAAAAACCAAATATTTCAAATGACAACTTAGAAATACAAAGCTAACATCTAAATACTAGATACATGTCGTCACTTACTGGCAGGCCCATAAGAATACTCAATTAAGTGAGTTTGTCCGCTATTATGAAGACCAAGACTAAGATAAATTGTAACTCATTGGAAGCAGCAATTTTGTTTGAATCAAATGGAAATTCCCAAGAAAGCTTAATTCTTGTTGACAACCTAATTCTCTTTCTGAGAGAATATTTGATTAAGCTGAAGCTACACTTACATGATTAACCAGCGCTGACTGTCATTGCATATTTTAAATATAATCCACTTTCTAAAACTTACCTTTAGGTATTTTTTACAAACTTTTTAAGGGAGGTCTGGTATACATCCTCTAGCAGTGGATCTTTTATTTTGCTTTTTGGGGGAGAGTTTTCCTGTCTGCTTCTATTTATCAGCATAATCTGGTTATAGTTATAAAGAATCATGCAAAATCATATGTGTCAGAATGTCTTGAGCTAAGGAATAGAGAAATGTATTATATAATATGACAGCATAAAAAGGGAAATTCTATAGTGATGTTAAGGCAGAGATATATACTAAGCCATGTTATATTTTTAGTTCTATAGTTGTGGTATCATCAATGTTTCTAGTCAAACTGACTTTATCATTACCTTGTCTATACAGTAGTCACCATCTAATAACCTGCCGTCTTATAGCCCACTTCGCTTAATAACCTGCTGTTTCAGTGAAACAGCTTTTTGTTCTATTTAAAACACCCCTCTAATAACCCGCTCTCAGACCAGACCTTCGCCTTATAACCCAGTATTTTTCACTGACCCGTAATAAACAACAATGATGAGGAAGAATTTTGAAACACAATACAGCCATCCCATTCATAAACTATTGTAACAAGTCATTTGCGTATCAATGTCAAGACATTTAAAAGCATGCTACTCACAAAGGCAATAAAAGAAAAGACATCCAAACCAATTGTCTCACCTTAGACTCACAATCACACCTTGGTCATCTGATCAACCAAACCACCCCACAGGCCCCACCCTTCCTCGGTGAGCAAAGGAGTAATGCCACCCTCTCCTGCATAGTGTGGGCAGATGGTCTGGTCATTGAGCAACGTTTAGTGGAGCCTAAGCAATCTCATTTTACCCTATCATAAGAGATTATGTTACAGAAGGCCCAGCAGACTAATAAGTGGGAGGGACAGAGAGGTTCACCATAGGTGACCTATCACTGTAGACCATTGACTGGCCATTTTTGCAGCCAATCATTGTTTAGTTTAGCACCGGACACTCTACACAAAGGGTGGTCACTCATTAAACTACATACACTTTACAGTTAATAATGTAATAGCATGTACATGCTACATATTTTGTTACCCCCCTTGCTTGTATTTGTAAAAACCCGCTCCGTCTAATATCCCGCTTTATTTGTCACCCATAAGGCGGGTTATTAGGCTCCTAGTTTTAATGAATAATTTATATACTTATCATGTGATAAATTTCTAAATGTATTAAAGAGCTCCAAAGATAATCAATATTTTAAAGCATTTTATTTGTTTCTCTTCCAGACAACTCCATACTCTGAAGAGCTTGACTTGTGTTGAAGTACTCCTAGATTATTTACTTCATCTTCTTACTCTTGGAGACCTTCTTGAAGCTAAGGAATTGGTTTCAGTATGTTTTGCCCTTTACATATCTCACACAGGTTAACCTCTCATCTCAGACAGACTTTCAGATATGTTATTTTATTTATTTTGGTCATTGACTTTGTCAATCTGCCATTTGCTTGAATGCCATTCTTACAGACTGCCAATCTTTGGCCACTGTACGGATCTGACACTATATAATGGTTAAATCGGTTGCCTCTATGTTCACCCTTTGTTATAATGACAGTTTTCCTTTGACTCATAGTTGGTGGAGTTTGACAGTACTTTCAAAGCAGGAACAGTGAGTAACTTTTGTTGAAGACCTCTCAAATAGTTGACCTGTAATGCACTATGGCCATCTTTTGGCATTTGACCTAATATATCACTGCAGTACTAGGCCCATCTTTTTGCATTTAAGTAGGGCTCATATCAAATACTCCTGCTTTGTAAAAGATGGCAATATTACTGCGTGTTACAATGGATTCATAAATACAAATAATAACTGATTATTGATGCTTTCTCTAGTGTAAGTTTCAATCAATCAGATTGGAGAAAATAAGTGACAAATGAGGGGAAGCTGATGCTGTAGACCAGTCCATTCAAAGTTGGGTGTAGCAGGATACAAATGTACATGAGGAGTCTTCTTGAAGGAAAGATTGAGTATTTGAATATATAACATTATCATTGCTGGCAGCAGGCTACATAAGTATGGAATATTCCATTTTGTAGGGGGGCAATACAACTTACTAAGGAGACGATTGGCTAATGTGTTACTGTCGTTATAAAAATGACACAAAGGAAATGTGAAGTTACAGTTAACTACACTTAAGGTGAACTCGTTTGATTTGATCTTCATTTTAGTTGACTTTTTTCTTTGGAACAAGGATCGTTGTGAAGAAATACTAGGAAATCAAAATGCTTGTGTTGACATCTACACGAGCGACGCTTCGCTTGTGTTGATCGAAACTTTTTGCCCAGATAAATAAAATTAAGAAGAAAAAGATAATGGATGACTTTATTTTATCAACTGCCAGTGCTAGCCTAGTTCACGAAGGCCTGACAAACAACACTGTCAATTCGCCACAGGCACCGTATCACAGCAATAGTAATAGTAAGAGGCAATGTACTCAGTGTCCTACAAGGGACCATTAACTCTATCGCCATAGGAATAATGTGTTATTACACTGTCACTGTCAGGATTTGGCTTAGGCTTGACAAATTAACCCTAATATCTTGCCCTTGAAGTGACTATAGGCTAAATGATATCTACATATGTGTATGCTTTTTAGTGTTTAGGAAGTATGATAGTGATTGATAGTATAATTCAAAGTCAACGAGAGGACCAGACCCAAGAGGGGCAGGGGTGTCGGATCGGGGGAAGTTGAAGATGTTATGCATGACTTTGTAAGTACATCTGTGTACATCTACTACGTGTAGAACTGTAGGCCTAGGACCTTCGTTCGGGCAGTTGTAGTAGTACACTACAGCTCTCTTCGCGTGCATATCACAGAGGTGCAACTTTGCATTTCATATTCATCCTTTTTTTCTCATCTTTTATCGGTCAAGAAAGAAAAGATCCACGGCACAGTTATCACTATCATTAGGTAAATTATGCCTTCCGAAGCTTATCCTGTTGTTATGAACTTCGGATGTGTTGATCTTTTTTCTACTCATACTCCCCCAACAACATCAACTTAAGCTTAGTCGACTGTACATGGAATAATGAAAGGATTAAAAGTGATGAGAGCTTGTTTATTGATAGCCACAGGATGGCCAGCACTTAGGCCTATGATAAAGCAATGTGATAATTTCCCATTTTCATCTGGTAATGGTATCACCAGTCCGTCGCCTTGACTTGACTAGCACTGCGTTGTGTAAGTAGGTCTAGATCCAGCCCATTATTACTTTTCAAAGGTCTATGGGGATCACCTTGACAACTTTCCCTCTGGTGAAGTTGGTAGTGCAGAACCTCACCATACACCGTAGCATAGAGATGCAACCTAGAAGTGTAATATTGTTATGAGTATGTATTGCCCATAAAATTTTAAACAGTAGACTAATACTAATACATTACTATACATTTAACCAATGCATATGTTTTTGATACTATAAGTTAGTATAAAATGCTTTCACTTTCACAATTTTACAACAAGACAACATTAGTAACGGCACACTACCAACAAAATAAAAAAATTGGTATCAACAACTTTAAGCTGAATATTCAAGCTTCACAAAAATATATGGGTTTATGTAGTTTCGAAGCATCAATCTTTTTAAATATTGCATTATTCCACAAACAGTCAAATCAAAACCAATCATGAGCTGCACGAGTGGATCACTGACAATCTGTCACTGCAGGTCATGTGCCACTTAAATTAGTCCCCAATTTTTTCGTTTCATATTTCCTAATGAATGCTACAGTAACAATACACTGTACTATTTGTGAGAAATCCTTTGGTTTCTGACTGTTGGTACACCTCTACAAGATTTGTTCTATACTGGTCAAAAAAAGCTTTATGATGACTGCAGCCTACAGCAGATGTATACACTTGCAATATCTTAGGTCTAGCATTGCATGCAACCACACATCCATACAGTAGTCGTAAATCCCAATCATACACAAAACATGCTGGTCAAATATAGGCCAGGATCTGCATATAGGAGCCTTCTTGTTTTTAGCTACATGACATTGTCACACCCTTTATTGCTGTTTCTATCATGTATATCATCCATCAATTGCAAATTCTGTTAGCAATCTAAATATCAGTCAGAGCTACCTCAGTGACCTTCTTTAACCACCATCTACACTTTAAGTAAAATAAATTCAATTTCAGCACAGAGTAGAAAAGAAAAATGAATTGCCCATGAATGTTAATTTATAAACTAAGTTTTCAACTATGGAAGCTGCAGATGTGAAGAGAAGATCAAATGCTGAGCTATGTCATCATTGAGATTGAGATTAAGATATTCCATCTTGCAATAATATTGTTACCCCACACTATGGAATGGTTTGAGTATTTTGTAATTTCCCCTTGATCTGGGGAATAACAACAAGAAATTGCAGTTGGAATGGTAGTGGTAGGTCTTGTTTTAATGAATAGCATGGTATTGATATCAAATATCAATTTCCCCTTTTAGTATCTATTATATACATTGCATTGTGATGTTATACTGTTATAAATGCTAAATAAGACTTTTTACACATTTTCTGAATCCTATCCTCAGGTTCTGAAGAAATCTGATAAGAATAGTCAAAATGTGCTGTCAAATGAGCGGAGAAAAGAGGCTCATTTACTTTTCTTTGCCTATCAGGGTTTGGTTTTATTCCTTGAATGGAAAACGGCAATTGCAGATGTTAGTTCTGATGATGACAATGACATTGGTAAATGAACATTAACTTCTACTCCTGTTTATATGTAAAATAAATGCTCCTGTTTTGACTTTTGGTTGTTTAAATACAAATATCATGATATTTTCTCGGGTGGTAAAAATTTCATAATTCACAGCAAGTAAAGATCAATATGTGCATTTTCTGTTCCTTGTTGTAAATTTACTTAAGAATTTGATCAAAAGTATACATACAACAATAAGAAAAAGTGTTAAAGGAACAAGTGCTTTTGTTTGGACATTTTCATCAGATATGCTGACACCGCAAAAGTCAGGGGAACATCATAGGAAATCACTGGAAACTATTGCAGACAATGCTGTGGAATACCTTATGACTGTGAAAGATTGTCCAGGAGTTTGGGACGTCTTTATATTCAAAATAGTCGAGGTAGGTGAGAAGAATAATTTGAGAAAGTAGAATGAAAACTGAAATTGAAATATCTCCAATGCTCAAAAATGTTAAACATCGAACTCTGCATAAGTAAGACAATCACCGTTTAGGGCAAGCGTCCTTCAGTGACAGCGAAGCCATTTACTACTTACTGCTGATACTGAACATAAAATTTAATAAATTACAATAACATTAACTTGTACATATGCTGCTATGCTACATAATTTAGGCTTTGTGTAGGCCTACCTGTTGATTGCAGATCTAATAGGCTGCAATATAAATCAGTGTCCACCCGTCTGTTGCATGACACTAATGAATGTGAGTAAAACTATTATCACACAGAGTATGGGCTACAAAGCCTATATAGGATTGTAGGGGGGTTGAAATGATATGTGTGACACTGGCCAATACATGACAATGTATTTATTTTTTAACACTCAAAGAGCAAAAAGACATTTTTTATTAATTCCTTGTTTCAGATTCATGAATATTATGAAAAATATGATGAGGTGAGGGCTGTGCTGAAGTCCTATAGAGAAAAAAATCCAAACAATCCCAGAGGTCATCAAAATCTTTATGAATTTGAGAAAAGATATGGGGGAGATCGGAATTTGCAATTACAATGTCTTCAGGTAATGCCCATGCTGTAATTTTGTGACAAAAGACTTCATTATCGTAATTTTGAATAAAAACTATATCATAATTATTAAATGTATTCCTTCTTAAAGCAATGATTTGTTTATGCTTACTTTTTGAAGGAGGGGTTGTTATTATACAAGTATAATAGTTATATACTTTCCTGTCATTTAAAAATGAGTCCATTTGTTTAACACTAGGACTGGTGAGCAGAGCAGATTTTAAAGTAGATATATGATAAAGAGTGCATGTAAATTGACAGCTGATTGCTGGCATTTTTCTGCCGAGATGTTAGTTGGATGAATATAGAGTATTATTTGTATCAATACCACACCACATTGCTTACCCTGACATGAATTATGTCAGCAAATGGAGCAAGCTACTCCTTTTATTGGACTGAATGCACTCTGTAATACTAAAATTATTGGTGAATTTTAATATTATATTCATGCTCTTGGCTGATGTCTTTGTTTTTGTTTTATACAGTTTTTAATCAATCAAACAATTCAATTGTTTTACTTAATGAATCAAAATAATCCAATTGTTTCTGGGGAAATTCCAGGACAAAAAATGCATGTATGTAGGCCCCTCCCTGTCCCTTTAAAGGGTTGAAGTTGAGTGCTATTCCTGTGTTCATGTAGAGCAATAATTTTTCCTTAACAGTGTCCCTTTTCAGTCTTCAATGTTAAGCAACACATTTTAAAATTTGTATTGATACCCTTGTTTTTTGTTGGCTGCTTTTGATGTTAATTATGAAGTTTTATATTTTCTCAGGACCTGATTAAATTAGATCCAAGCCATCCTTTGGCTATCACTTTATTCAATACAATCGGTGAGTTTTGCTGGGTGCTCTTTTTTTTTTCTTTTTTTATATCTTTATGATTTTAATAATGTATGTATGTATTCAATACAATGTAGATAGGCAGTACTTTGCCACTAGCCAAAGCATTGTGATGTCAATGGACTCTGGCGCAATGACACAGCCAACAAACTCTAACTTTTTACTTAAGGCCCACGAGGCTTGGACCTATGATAATCTTACAGACATATTCATTGGCCTAGAATTGTGAATGAACTTGAATCTCATTTCCTTCTTCATATTTGAATCTGGATCGAATTCTACTTGCTGTTTACTTTTCAAAGCTTAAATTGTTACATTTTTCTTTGGTTTTGATTTGTTGCAAATCCTGAGATAAACCCGATTTTGCACAGTACGTATATATATATAAATTCAAGTCATATTGTGATAATTTGATTGTTTCCCTTGGAAATCCATAATAGTAAGAGTTTGGAAATAATTGAATATTTTTTATTGGGATTCTCATTATAACCAAGTTCCAATGCATTTTCTCAACATCAGATGCAGAAAAATCTGAGACTGTCACTGTCAACTATCAGTCAGTCAAATCCCTGGTCTTGATTTACTTTTTTTTTTTTTCCCCACCATGTTATAGATCTAGACCCAGTCTGTAATGACACCATTGTTCCTCTCTTATTACAACACCACCCTTTTTTTTTTTTTTTGTCCCAGAGTTGGTGTTGTAGAGGTTAGACTGTATTATTATTTATTCCCCAGAAGCTGACCTGAAACTTTAAACAACTCCCAAATGCTGATACTATTTTTCTTTTCTCTGGAAGATAGTTTCTACTTATTATTTACTTTTGATTTCCATTTATATGTTTTACTTTGATAAAATATAGTAATGTTTTGGGGGTTTTTTTTCCCTTCCCATTATTTATTCATTATTGAATAAGAACACTAAAACAGTCTATCTCTTTCTATACAGAGGAAACTAGTCCAGATGCAGTAGAAGTTTTGTTCAATTATCTTGATTTTAACCATTGCAAAGATGACTTGGTGGTTTGGAAGCTCTTTGCAAATCATTTGATGAAAATTAATGAGTAAGTTGGTCATACCTGGAAAGACAAATTGAAATTTTTTGGTGCTCATACTCATATTATTTTTATAATTTACATTATCTTGTGTTTTCATACTGTAAATATCGATGAGTACCAATATATTATGTCAAAAAAATCTTTATGTACAATGTTTGAACTCTTGACTTAAATTATGTCTATATTCACAACAGAGGAAGAGGAATCTCCTTAAAAATATTATGATTAAACATAATCTTAATAAGGATAAAGCAGATTGGTTATGATGATTGGTTATGATTCTTATTAAGATTAAACAAAATCTTGATAAGGATAAGGCAGATTGGTTATGAATTTTAAGTTATGTTGCCTCAATGAATGCATTCTCTTGGACTTGAACCAACATACTCTTGTTGTGCTCACTCTAAAACTAGGTGTTCGCATCATGTGAATGTTAAATGCCATGCATTCAAAAAAGTAAAATGTTTTATTGTTAACAAAACAATCTAGGTGTAGTAAAGTTGTGAAGGTTTAACTCAAAATCATTCTGATCTGCTAAAAATAAGTTTATCTTATATGTTTACTGTAAGTTAAGATGGAATGTAGTTTTATCTTTGTAATTTTAACTAACAATTCCCTTTATTTAAAAGATAAATAAAGTTTATCTTACACCTTCATGTATCTTATCTGAATATGTTTATTTTCATTGATATACAATATATATATATATATATATATATATATATATATATATATTATTGATATATT
>JBCJKE010096007.1:0-11195 GCA_039654525.1 Melibe bucephala | reverse complement strand
CATCATCATCATCCATCATCATCATCATCATCATCATCATCATCATCATCATCATCATCATCATCATCATCATCATCAATAGTACATCATCATTAGACAAGATAAGATATATATTTATTTGTTCCTTTCTGATGAGAAGCATCAATTTATTATATACATAAAAAATACAGTAATTTAAAATTATACTATAGTTGCCTGTAGTATTTTTGTAATGCTCAACCATTACTACTATTAGATCATCATTGACTATAAGCAATGTGTATAAGTATCATTATTTTCCTTACAAATTTTCTTATTGCAGAAGAAAAGTAACATTAATTTTTTTTTTCAGATCGGGGAAGTTGTGAAAAGAATATCAGGGGAGTATCCAAGTGCTGATTGGTCAAGACTGTTCCAGATATGGGGAGATGTAAGTGTTATCTAAAATTTTTGTTATGAACCTATTGTTTGTTTTCTTTTTAATGACCTCAGTTTAGACATAAATGTAACGTGTTTGGAGTCCTTGTATGTGTGTGTAGTTGATTGCAGTGGTGACCCACAGATCAAAAGATACTATTCTATTAAAAATGTACAAAGAAAGAAATAAAGGGTTTACAGTAGACTAACCAACCTCTTAAGCAGACTTCAAGGTAGTGATTAAGGGACAAGATTGTTTCAGCCTTACAATTTTATTCAGTATAAAAGAAATACAAGAAAGCTGGTTTCATAGAAAGTAGATATTGAAAGCTTAAGTGAAATTTACTAGTAAAAAAGTTTCTCGGACTGTAGAGCCGTTGAGTATTTACATGTAAAGGGATAAGAGAAGGTAAGGATCAATCAGAATGTAAGACAACTATGTGTCCCAAAAGATAACTAAGTTGATTATTGATGCATGTAGACTCAAGGAGAAGTACACTCCAATAGGACTTTGAAGATTGTATACAGCTGATAATAAAAAGGATATTTCCAATAATTTGTTTTGGATATTTGTTATTTAATCCTATGAGGCAGTTATGGTTGAAGATTTCCAATAATTTGCTTTGGATATTTGTTATTTATTCTAATGAAGCATTTATGATTGTAGATATCCAATAATTTCCTTTGGATATTTGTTATTTATTCCTATGAGCCAGTTATGATTGCAGATTTTGACATATTCTGGTTTTAAATATTAAAACACCTCAAATTTTATGATCATCAACTCTTTACTTTATGTCTGTGAAATCTTCCATAACAGGTTGAGCAGTTGGGAAGTTTGAGAAATATGCTTGAAAATGTTCAAGCTTCAATAGCAGACTTTGCTCAGGCTAACAATGGTTCTGACTCATTGGTGTCTTTTGGTCGTTTATTTTGTGGAACTGACCGACAACTTTTTAACCCACAAGCAGACACAGAGGCTGATGCAGCTAAACAGTCTCGGAGTCCTACCAAGCCAAGCCTTCCTAGTAACCAAGCAAGTGAAGAGCAAATTAAAAAATACCTAGATGCTGGTCTATGTAAGTTTTGATTATGATTGTTGACCTTTCTGTTTTTTTGCAGTTGAATTGTGCTTTTTTTTTCATTGTTTGCCTTTGTATGTTTTTCAATATTGCCTTTAGCTATTTAAGTTGAAATATTGATAATCATTTTCAAGCCTATTCTGCTATGAGATGGCAATGTGGCATGAGGCAGTCTAGTTGAAGAGTAGAAAATGCTCTTCATTTGTTTGTTCAGTGCGTCAGTGTGAATATTGCAATTTTGCTTATTTCCCAACAAAGCAAATGAAGAATAAATCAAGGTGAAATCTCAGTCTTATATTTTTATATTAAACATACTCAAAATGCATTTGAAATGTTAACCTTAACATCTAGTATCGCTTTGAGTCCAGCCTTATTAAGACAAAGATGTAAACTTTCAATATTCAAATTCAATTCACAGCTTATGAGTGTGCTAAACGTTTTGCAAACCTGGAAGCAAATGAAAGAAGCAGATTGTTTTGGGCACAAGTCAAACCCATTGCCTTGGGAGTGATTCCATACACACCTGATTCACCAGCCGCGAGGAAGATCATCAAAGAGGTAAATATGAAATATTAGGAAGAGTTTCCTTTGGACAACAAGATTTTTTTGTTTGTTTTAGTATTCAATGTCTTTTACAAGGGTTCATTACAGATACAAGAGATCATATCCTATTATGTGCATCCTGTACACTTGATTGGGTGACTCACATACTGGAATGAATGTATCATATACATTAGAATGTATGTACCACACATACTGGAGAGTGGGAGGGGGAGGTTAGAGAAAATGTGGCCAGGGGGAGTGGGACAAGAGGGTTTGGGATGTGTACTCACATTGAAGTGGAAAAACATTTTCTTCATTCGTCTTTTACATCAGGCCTCAATTCTTTCTGTTACAGGCAACAAGAACATTTGAATCGATCAGCTCAAGCCTAAGTCTAGTCCAAGACATTGATAAATATCTTCCTGAAATTGAAACATTTTTAGAGGATAATTATGATATCCTTAAGGTAAGAACTCTTTATGTTTTTGCCCAGTGGCTTTTGATATTTTTTTTTTTTATGGTTGGTTAAATCTTAAATTTGAGGGTGTATTTTTTTTCTTTAATTAGTCATAGAAAAAACATTTTTGTTTTGTTTTGTTTTTATTTCTGGAAGTAATATATTAAAATTTTATTTTCACAAAAGCATACATGTTATGTAAGATCCTTCACTAATCTTTAGGTAAATCGTTGGTGTACTTGACATATATTTCCAAGGCCCAGATTAATAACAGATTAAAAAAAATTTAATGGTAACTTTATGATTTAAAGTAAATTATCCTGATATCCGTTACCCTTTGTTGTGATTTAGGGATTTCTTGGATCTGATATCTTACCTGGCAATCTGACTACATTGAAGAATGCATTCAATGTCACCAGCTATCTGAATTTGACAGCAGAATACTCTACGGTATGTACAATTTAAGATAGATTAGTCTATAAGGTCAAGTAAGTCTTAGAAAGAAAAAAGTATAATAACAATAACATTAAATGTTAAAAATATCATGGAGCAGGCACACCGAAGGATAGACTGAAATGCTGTTAAATACAACAAAGAAGTCCAGTCTTAAGAAAAGAAAAAAGAACAGAAAAGAACCCCTCATTTGTAATGTCTGAGTCCCTGCATTTAGTCTCCATTTAGATATATCCTTTCCATTTGAAGTTCATACCTGTTGCTTAAAAGTATTAAAGATATGCTAGTTATAGCCTAAGAAATTAATGCTTTCCATTGTGGCCTTCTTGATTTTCAAGTATCAGATATACAAAAAACTGTGATATGTTGAAGTAATGCAGCAGATTTTTTTTCTGGTAGGATTTTGTGGGCAATAATTACTGGCTGTTGTAACCAAACTGAAATCCTCCTGCTGTCAACCTATTTACTCTCTAAATTTCCTCAAAAGATAATGAATGGCCTCTGATTTTGTTCCTTTTTTTTTCTCTCTCACCAATTCGATTTAAAAGTGATCTTTTGACTCGTCAGATGTTTTCAATCATATTAACAGAATCCTGTATCAAGATAATAAAGTGGATACTTGCGTTTTCTAAATATAAATTAATGAGAAACATATTACGACAATTGATAAAATTGATGTCAGTGCAAGAAGATTAATTTGATCAATTCTGTTGATGTTGATTTTTGGCTCGAAATTCTTTGTTGATGCTGATCACTATATCACTTTTTCTAAATCATCATATTACACTTTTTTCAGTGTTTTAATTTGAATAAGTTTGTACCATATCCTGACTTAAACTCACTGGTTCAAGCAAGTCTGAAGCACATTGATAACAACACTTTCTGGGCAGGTAATAAAAGCACATATGTAATAGGGATTATACTCTAGACTGGATTTTTTTTCCAAACAGGACCTTCTTACTTTCTAATGAAAAATAGATGAAATGGAGTGGTAGAATTTGTTCTTAATATGAATCACTGTTGAAGCCATTTAGATGTATAGACCCTGAACACTAGGTACAACAGATCAAAATAAAAAAGTCCTTAATACTTTTATGTAATCAAACCATTTGTTAATTATGCTGGCTTAACATTAACTTTGTGTATTGAATGTTGCAAGCTTAGGATGCAAGCGAAGGCTCAAAGATATATACAACAGACACAGAATTTTGCATTAATAGTGGTAATTTTCCTCTCCACTTTCATGTTATGCTTTTAATTTCCTGTTTCAGCAATTGTCTTTGACAATATTGACTCTAATAGTGTGGATCTACCAACAACTGTTAAATACCGTATTCGTATGGACACTGACAAAGTAGACAGTACTAAAAAGATCAAAGACAAGTAAGACATTTTTTTTTTTATAACATGTTTACTATCAATGTGATATAATTAAAGGAATTCTTTCATTTTTAATTAAAACAGAAACATGGCAAAATTCATCTTTGTAGAGGGATATTTTTTCCTAGTTTTTTTCATCCGTTTCCAATGAGATTAGAATTGATTTTTGTAATATTGTTGTCATGTGTCTATCTCAGGAATAATGGAATTTATTTTTCTAATACTTCTAGTCTTGTGTACATTTCAGTTAGAGAATTGATTTTTAAACATTGATATTCCATGTATGTGATTTATAATGAATTTTATTTTATAACTTTCCACATGTGCATCTCACTCATTTAGCAGGGAATAAAAAGTTATTTGGAAATACTGAATGAAAGGCAAAAATAAATCTTTATCCTTGCATTTGGATAGCAATGTCTTGAAATAATATTGTATTGCTAATGTTTATCAAATTTGATCATTTTGAACATTGTCAGGTACTGGCGTCCAGGTAACAGAGGTCGGGCATTTATTGATTTGAAATATTTCATGCATGGGTTCATCTACATTCAAGATATGATAGACCATGCAATCATCCGTCTTCAGACCAATGAGACTCAGGAACCAGGGGTATATATGCATCAGTTTCCTTATCCATGTTGGACATACGACAGGTAAACATAGTCCTGTGGCATTTTCCTTCCGTCCTTCCTTCGTTCCGTCCTGCCTTCCTTCCTTCCTTCTTTCTTTCCCTTTCTTTCCTTCCCTTTCTTTCCTTCCTTTCTCCACTCCCTTCCTTCCTTCCTTTCTTCACTCCCTTCCTTCCTTCCTTCCTTTTATTTCCTTTCCTTCCTTCCTTCACTCCTGTTCTTTCCTTTCCTTCCTTCCTTTCTTCCTACCATTCCTTCCTTTCCTTCCTTCCTTTCTTTCTTCACTCCTTTCCTTCCTTTCTTCCTACCGTTCCTTCCTTTCCTTCCTTCCTTTCTTTCTTCACTCCTTTCCTTCCTTTCTTTCTTTCTTCACTCCTTTCCTTCCTTCCTTTCTTTCTTCTCTTCTTTCTTCCCTTCCTTCCTTTCCTCCCTTCCTTTCCTCCCTTCCTTCCTTTTTCCTCTCTCCCTTCTTTCTTTCCTTTCTTTCCTACCCTTCCGCCCATCCCTTCCTCCCCTTCTTTCTTCTTTTCTCCTTTCTTCCTTACTATAAACTTCTTTCCTTTCTTCCTTCCTTCATACAAGACTTAAGAGTAGACCTCCATTCGACCCTGCTTAAGGCTTATAATTAAATTGATATAATATTTGACTTAATTTGACGCATCCTACTTCTGTTTTTTTTTTCTTTTTTTAAATTCTTTTAAGATTTGTATTTGCCATCTCTCGGAGCCTTCCCCTGTTCATGGTGATTTCTTGGATTTACTCTGTGGCAATGATAATCAAGGGAATCGTGTATGAGAAAGAAAGACGATTGAAGGAAGTGATGAAGATGATGGGTCTTGGTAATGGTGTCCATTGGCTTGCCTGGTTCATCAATGCTTTTGTTGTTATGCTTATAACAGTTATTCTTTTCTGCATCATTCTGAAGGTAAGCATTTAGTAAAATTCAAAGTGGGCATGGCTTGTCTTCCAAACTTAGTAATAGACATGTATAAGTAAGCCTGGGCAAGAGATGGAAGGAGAGGGGTGTGGTGGGTGGGGGTGGGTGTGTTGAAATATGATGAATGGATAGAAGTGTAGCCAAATTGAGAAATTCATCTTGTGTGAAGAAACAAGGGAATTTATGAATGTTTTTTAAAAAAAGAAAAGAATTCCGTTCACAAAAATGCCAACATATTCAATTAACTCTTTCGTGGATAATGCATTATGACCGTCTTTATGTATAAAATCAAAACACATTTAATGTTTGCTCATCTTGACTTGTAACAATAATGAAAAAAAAAACGGCCTCATATAAAATGGAACTGCATCCAGTTGAAGTAAATGGAATAATACACTCTTGTACCTTTTTTTTTCTCTTTCTTTCTTTCTTTTTTGCAGGGTGGAAAAGTGTTGGAATATTCAGATCCAAGTGTCATATTTGTCTTCATGTTGGCCTTCACTGTCTCCACCATAAGCCAGTGTTTCCTGGTCTCAGTGTTTTTCAACAAGGCGAACCTGGCAGCTGTTTGTGGTGGCTTTATATACTTTGTATTGTATTTGCCGTATACCCAGCTGGTGCAGTGGGAAAATGAAATAACAACAACGGATAAAATAATTGCTGTGAGTTCATCTTTCATATTCAAAATGTTTATAGAAATTAACTGTTTGTCAGATTATGATTTTATAGACTTGGAGGTAAAAGTATTAAGGTGTTTCAAATGAAACTATTCAAGGTCTTAACATGTTTGATAAGGCCATTGAAAATTTCTTGTCAAAGGCAATTTTAATACTAGTCATGAACAATTACAAATATGGTTGTCATTTTATTTCTGTTTATGTTGTCCATCTTTTGCTCAACAGTCTTTGTCCTCCAACATTGCCATGGGCTATGCCTGCAGTTACTTGGCTCTTTACGAGGAACAAGCCATTGGGGCTAAATGGGACAACATTGGCCAAAGTCCCATGGTAGACGATACATTTAACTTTGAGATGTGCATCTTTATGATGTTCTTTGATGCCTTCATATATTGGATTCTCACTTGGTATATTGAGGCTGTGTTTCCAGGTCAGTTCAAGAGAAAACTGTTGGTTTTTTTATCCTGAGATTAGAATACACAACTGTATTTCAACCTCTTTTATTTGCTGTCTTGTCTGAACAATGAAGGCTGTTTTATGAAAAAAAAAATTATTACAACTGTTTTTATGAAAAGAAAAATGCATTAAAAAAGCATGGCAAACCAGAGGCCAGTCAATCATTTTCGCATGAAATCTTTTTGATTTTTTCAATTTGAAGTCTAGAAATAATGTTATCTGAAGTTTTGTCATCCCAAGATAATTAACGTTACTTTTGTGTCTCTGTATTTCAAGGTCAATACGGAATACCCAGAAAGTGGTACTTCCCTGTGCAAAAATCCTACTGGCTGGGAAAGAAGCCAAGGGCAGATTTAGTGGACAATGAAGTACCTATTGAGGACATCAGAAGTAGGTTCATCATTGGACATGCAATACTCTTTTGTTTTGTCTGGATTTTTTTTTCAATCAAATATTTCTTTGTTATGTTTTCTTTTCTTTTCTTTCACCTCTCTCTCTTTTCTTTTTTCTTTTTGTTTTGTTTTTTGTTTGTTTTTTTGTATTTTTTGTTTTGTTTTTTGTTTGTTTGTTTGTTTTTTTTGTGTGTTTTTTTTGTGCTAAAAATCACTCCTGAAGGGTAGTTAGAAAAAAGAAATGCATTTGATTTCTCTGTTGTAATTTTTAACCATAGGTTTTTCTTGAAGAAGCATTTTAAATCCCTTTCAGCATTAAATTAGTTTTATGTGAAATATCTTATCCACAATTTCAGATGATAGTCCTGATTTTGAACCTGACCCTGATAATCTACTTGCTGGTGTAAAAGTTCGCAATTTGAGGAAAATTTACAAAGGAGACAAGCTTGCTGTGGATGGGCTCACCATCAATTTCTATGAAGGTCACATTACTTCTTTCCTAGGACATAATGGAGCTGGAAAAACGACCACAATGTAAGTCTTGGGTTGTTGGAGAAAGAAAGAAATGAAACAAAGATCAGTAGTAACAAAGCAAGCTTTATTAAAAGTCTTCACTTAAGAGTCAAAACAAAACAGTGAATTTTCAGGTTTTTTTTCAACCCTTCCTCAGTTTAAATAATAAAAATGACTAAAAACAAGAATAGAAATTGCATTGAATTTAAAACATCTAAGGGGGAAAAATGAGATAACTAGAATTTAATTGAAAAAGGAAAACAACTTAGAAGAGTTTTTGCATTCTTTTATGAATAGAGTTATTATAAGTTCCATCATGTGGATTATTTGATAATACCTATTATCTATCTCCTTTGTGACTTGTGTCACATAAGGCCTTTGGATTATTTGATATACTCTCTTTAATTTAATATTGCAATGTATTCATGCTCTCTTTGCACAAATAAAAAGTCATGCCTAAGTACCAGTTTTGTATTCATGAGTATGCTGCAACAAGTATTAGATTTG
Source organism: Melibe bucephala (assembly GCA_039654525.1). Taxonomy (NCBI): domain Eukaryota; kingdom Metazoa; phylum Mollusca; class Gastropoda; order Nudibranchia; family Dendronotidae; genus Melibe; species Melibe bucephala. Next base: position 2,770 of record JBCJKE010096007.1, on the reverse strand, counting down.
AATTTTTTATCATGATCATCACAATAAAGGATATTGTTTGAGATCAGAGAAAGTCCTTATGCAAATTAAAATGTGTTTATGTTTTCTACATGTAGGTCAATCTTGACGGGTTTGTTTCCCCCAACCTCGGGCACTGCCTACATCTATGGCAAGAATATCCTGACATCTATCGATGACATTAGATGTGACCTTGGAATGTGTCCCCAACACAATGTTCTGTTTGACGTGTGAGTTATCACAATTATTGTCATTTAACCTGCATTTAATGTATTTTGTTATTTCATCATGGTTGTAAGTTTATCACTCCATGCAGCAGCTAATGTAGTTTATGTGATTTTTCTTCATAAGCTTCAAAGCTTTTGTATGATTTTTCTTCTAAGCTTTTTTATGATTGTTCTTCATAAGTTTCTAAGCTTTTGTGTAAGTATTCTTCATAATAAGCCACTACCTGTTGCTCCTTCAGATTGACGGTGGAGGAACACATCTGGTTTTATGCTAGGCTCAAAGGCCGCTCAGAGCTACAGGTCAAATCTGAGATGGACCGGATGATCATGGACATTGGACTTCCTCATAAACGGAAGGAAAAATCTGAAAATTTGTCTGGTATGGCTTCTTGATGTTAATACTGCTTTGATCTGAGGGGGAAGAAAAACAAACTTTTCAAGGAGACTTTCATAACTGCTAATGGTTGTTTACTTTTAACATGATCAGAAAATATCGTACTAAATTTTTTGAGACTCTTATGTGTTTTTTCAAAGCACTCATTTTTTGGTGGTTTTTTTTGTTTGTTTTGTTTTTTTAACTAATTGTTAATTCTTCTGGGATATAAATTGAGGTATTTTTGGGTACACCTATTGCAATATTTGAAACAAAAATTGTCCACAGGGGGCATGAAACGCAAGCTGTCTGTGGCCATTGCATTTGTTGGAGGTTCCAAGACAGTTATTCTTGATGAGCCCACTGCTGGTGTTGACCCGTATGCTCGTAGAGCTATTTGGGAATTGCTGCTGAAATTGAAGAAAGGTTGGTGCCTTTTTTTTTCCACCCATTTTCGTTTCTTTTTTATTTCGCCCTTGGCACTTTCATGTCTTGACCATATAGTGGAGCAAAAAAGGATGCAGTGTCTACTCTAAATCATATATCATGTCTTGCATATCTTAAAATATAGCCCTGTGAAACTCACAGTTTTATTATTGATTCTCTGAGTTACTTTTGCTCAGCTGATATTCTTAAAGTGCATTTCGTTTGTGTAGTCTAATTTACTTCTTAAGCCGGCTCGAGGGCTAAAAAAGACAGGCTTTCAAAAACACATATATCTAACTCATTTTGTATTTTGTCGTTCATTTTATTTCAGGCCGCACTATCATCTTGTCCACACATCACATGGATGAAGCTGATGTATTAGGAGATCGCATTGCTATCATCTCTCAAGGAAAATTATGTACAGTTGGCACTTCAATGTTCCTGAAGAATAGATTTGGCACTGGCTATTATTTGACACTGGTGAGACAAGATGAAGAGACTGAGATGAGAAAGAATCAGGATGATGAGAGCAGTATGTTTACATCAGACATTGCCTCTACATCAAGCCGACCTTCAACTGCTGGAAGTATTCGCACTATTGTGGATGTCAAGGTATGGTTTTCTCTTCCTCTTTTTTGATCATATCCAGTTGTATCTGTTCACTTAATATTTGATTTCTACCATTACTTTGAATACCAATCAATATTTACAAGCAAGGAGTTACTTATCATACTGCAGCACAAAGTATGTGTTGAGAAATAAAGATGAGAGAATTGTCAGTGAAAAGAAATAAAATTTGAAGGAAAAGAAAAAGCAGTCATGAAAAATAATGAAGGCTGATCACTATCTGTATCTGGAACATAGAATTTTCTTTTTCTGCCAGATAGTATTTTTGCGTGAAATTTTTTATAAGTTCAAGGATGATTTCACTGTGTAATTTCAGCAAATAAAACAACCTGAAAATCTTCAGTTCTCTATCAGTGGATAGAATGAATTAATGATTTTTTTTTTCTCTAGCTCAAAATTACTAAAAATGATCCATGTGTTGACATATGTGCTATGATATGTTTTATGATGTTTACATGTCAAAATGTTTGATATGATCACATTTATTGAAAATAATATGAGGAATCGCATTGAAAAATGGCACTTATTTGATGTGCACCTTTCCTTTCATCAGCCATTCAATGTTATACAAGAAAAGCCAAAACAGTCACCTCTAGGGGTATAAATGCTTTTCATTGCACAGTCGTGCTTGTTTCCGTCTTTCAGTCACCCCATCTGAAAAATTGCTTTCATCCCCTTCTGATGTTGTTTGTTTGGTTTTATAAGTGTTGCATGTGATTTAGCTTTTGGAGATGCTAATGTTCTTAAGAAAGTAGTGTTTGAAGAGAAAAGGTTTAAAATAACAATTATAACGTAGACAGTCCAGAAATGGCTCAAATATTCTTGGCCATTCATTAAATCATGATACATTTCCTCATTATTTAGTCTAAATTTTGTGTGTGTGTATGTTTTCACATATCACATACAATCTGCACAGATTACTGAATGTTACATGAATTCTTGAGATTCTATTTCTTAATTTTATTTTGTTTCTGGAACTATTTTGTTGAAGTAATTAATAGTGATTTATTATTTTTTTTACTGTGTTTATTAATGTTGAAGTTTTTCATAAAACTTTGTGTGTTAGTTGGTATGTTTTTTTGGGGGATTTTTTTTTTTTTTTGTTTTTTTTTTTGTTTTT
>JBCJKE010095896.1:0-11195 GCA_039654525.1 Melibe bucephala | reverse complement strand
CCTTCGAATGTTATAAACATTATTTCACTTCCTTTCTATTTTCTACTGCCGCTTTAAGCGTTAATTCATCTACATATTCCATAGCTGCACCAAGAGGAATCCCTTGTGCTAATTGCGTTACTTTTACATCTTTTAAAATATCTTTTAATAAATTTGCAGTTACTAAACCCTCTAGATTTGGGCTCAATGCAATAATTACTTCATTAAAATTTTCCAGTCTGGAATTTAGGCTTTCAATATTCAAATCATTAAAATCAACTTCCTTAGATACATTTATTAATCCGCCCAATACGTGATAATAAGGTCTTAAGGGTTGAGAGTCCTCAAACTTAAAGACATCCATTGAAGTTTCAACAATTACCAATGTACGCAATCTATTCTTATCGCTACAAATGTTACATATCTCTTCATCTGTAATGTGTCCACAAACTTTACACTTGTGAAGTTTTTCTAATGCTTCAGAAATTGAAAATTCTAATTCTTCAGCTTCATCTCTCTTGCTATCAATAATTTGATACGAAATTCTTTCGGCCATTTTTTTTGTAATGCCGGGCAAATTTTTAAAACTTGCAATTAATCTTTCTAATACTTCCGGTTTCATTAAAATGGCATATTAGGCATAGATGGCGATGCTTCTGCATTAGCTTCATCAATTTTAGCCAACACTTCATTCATAGCTATAACCACCATATCTTCTAATATTTCCTTATCATCAGGATCAATAAGAATTTCATTTATCTCAACAGATTTCAATTGTCTATTACCCATCATTGTAACTTTAATTCCTTGCTTCTCAACTATAAATTCCTGAGATGCTATTTCTTGTTGTTTTTTTTCCATTTCGGCTTGCATTTTTTTTGCTTGTGCCATCATTGCTTGTATATTCATAATTAACTGAATAGGCTACCGAATAAATCGGAACCATATTCTTCCTCCTTTGATTTTACTTTTTCCGAAACCTTTGGTTTCTCAATCATTTTTGGTTCTGGCAAGTTATTTGCAAGAGCCATTTCTTTATATTTATTTTTAATTTCTTCAAATTCTTCAATTGTTATTGCAAAAATTCATGTTGGTTCTCCAAATAGATCTTTGGCAAAGTCAATTAAACTTTGACGACCCTTGTCAGCCCTTATTTGTTTAACAACATCATCTGATTTTGATGTTAATAGTACAAAGTTTTTCCCTTTTGCAATCACTTTTAATGAATCAAATAATGATATATATGATCCGTATTTAGGGTTTCCTGATAGCGATGGTGCTGTAATTATTCTTTCTTTAGCAACCATTGCACTTGCTTTATCAGTTTGAACCAATAAGTTGATAATTTCATCTGCCGTTGGCGAAACATCATCCTGTACAACCTTAACTTCTTCTGTTTGAGCATTAAACATTGATACTAAATCTATTTCTTCGGTTTCTTCACTAGCACTTGAAGAAGGAGTAAGATTTATTTCCTGCGTCTCTAATAATTCATCAGAAATTGAATTACTTTCGAGATTCTGCGCCTCTTCTTCTAAAGCCATTTCTGCTGTAAGATTAATTTCATCTGTGTTGATTATATCTTCAGGAGTAACCTCTGTTGTTTCTGAGAAATTAATGTCTATATTATCATTTTTCTCAACTGGTTTCGTATCATTAGTAGGTTTTAATTCTTCCTGGTTTTCTGCAATATCTTCTTCTACAAATATTTCATTAGTATTAAATACTTTTTCTTCTTTTGTATCGATCGATGGTTTTTCTTTTATTTCCACATCAATATTTTGTACAGTGTTTTGAGAAACTAATTTCAACATAGCTAATTCAAATATCTGTCTAGGCATCATCGAGGTTTTTAAATCTCTTAATAATGGTGTTAAAACATCAGTATAATCATATGCAGCTTTTTCAGAAATTACTATTAAATCTAACTCACTTTTTGTTAAATATCTTAATAATGATTCGGCATTTGTTTTTTTGAAAACAATAAAATCTCTCAAAATATTTATGAATGAAATTGTAAGTCTTTCTAAATCAGCTCCATTATCAATGATGATATTAACCATTTCGAGAAGCTTTTTAGAATCTCCGTTAAAAGCATAATTAAATAATTCAATCTGATTTTCATTTGAAATTAAGCCAAATACTTTTGAAATAATTTCAAAAGATACATTATTGTTACCGTATGCAGATGCTTGATCTGCTATTGATAGAGCATCTCTCATACCACCTTGAGCAATTGTGGCAATTAATCTAATACTATCTTTGTCATAAGTTGTTCCCTCTTTATTAAGGACATTCTTCAATTGTTTTTCGATAACTTTATTTTCAATTTGTCTAAAGTTAAACCTTTGAAGTCTAGATAAAATTGTTATTGGCATTTTATCTGGTTCAGTAGTTGCTAAAATAAATATTACATGAGCAGGTGGTTCCTCAAGTGTTTTAAGAAGTGCATTAAATGCCCCTTTAGTTAACATGTGTACCTCATCAATAATATAAATTTTATATTTTTCTTCATGAGGTGCATATTTTGATGAATCTATTATAGATCTGACTTCTGCAACTCCATTATTTGATGCAGCATCTATTTCGATAACATCGAGGGGATTTAAGGATGTATTCCCTGATGCTTTTTTATTTATTTCCTTTGCAAAAACATGGGCCACTGATGTCTTTCCTGTACCTCTAGGACCCGCGAATAGGTACGCATGAGATATTTTATTTGAGTTAATAATATTTTTTAAAGTTGTGATGATTTGTTCCTGCCCAAGCACATCACCGAATGACTTTGGACGGTATTTTCTATATAAAGCTTTGTAAGACATATATAAATTATAAAGTAATATCAAATTCTGTATAAAGAAAAATGGCCCTTGCCACTTTACTTGAAATTTTTAAGCTTTTCAGCAACATATTCTCCACCATTTTCGAATGGTTTTGCATATGAAGGTTTAGCTCCTGAAGTATTTACAACTAATTTAGTGTAATCTCCATTTGTCCCTCTTTTTGTGTAATATGCCTTCATTACTTTGTCATATTCTTTAAGTTCTTTAATGGCATCTCTTTTTGAGTATTTTTCCATAAACACTTTCTGCATTTTTGGTTTAAACCCTTCAGTTGAGTTTGCTCAACCCACAGAAAGACCAACAACTACCATAGATGTGTCTGGTAAATTAAGTTTCTTATGAAGATCATTAGCATATGTAAGCGGACCACCTATAAAGGTTACACCTCACCCCATAGTTATAAGGGCATCCTGAGCGTAAGTTGCTGCAATTGTTGCGTCAATAATACCTCTCATGAATTCATGAGCTAAGAATTTCTTAGAAGGTTCTATATTATTCTTATCTTCAATATATTTAATTCTTGTTCTGTCTGCTACGAATAAAATAATAGCCGCAGAATCTTTGACATGTTTTTGATTTCAGTTTTTTACACAAAGTCAGTCTTTAACTTTTTGATCTGTTATTATAATAGCTGAAAACTGCTGTGAATTTGTTGATGTAGGTGAATTATTTATAACATCTGTAATATCTTTAATTTGTTTTTTGGTTAGTTTCTTATTTGTAAAATCTCTAACCGAAGTTCTTTCTTTAAAATCTTTTATTTCCATTTTATTCTCCTTGTTGAGGTACAACCTCTGCGATGAATGGTAAGTTTCTTAGGTAACCATCATCATCAAATCCAAATCCGACTAAGAATGCATCTGGATTTAAGAAACCAAAGTAATCAACTTTGAATTCAAATTTTCTACCAACTGGTTTGTCAATTAAAACGCATGTTGAAATTGATTTTGCATCTTTACTTTCAATGTGTTCAACTATCTTAGATAGAGTTAGACCAGATTCACAAATATCCTCAATGATAATTACATCATGACCTTTAACTGAGTGAGAAAGATCCATTACCATTTTTAGTTCGTCTGATTTCTCATTATTCTTTTTATATGATGTTGCAGTGATAAAATCAAGTCTAACATCTATTTCAAGGTATTTAATTAGTTCAGCCATAAAAGGCATTGCCCCTTTAAGTAAACATACTAATGTTACCAATTCAGCATCTTTAAAATCTCTATTTAACTGAGCAGCTATTTTTTTACATTGTTCTACAATTTCAGCATGAGAGTATATTTCTCTTCCATATTTTCTTTTCATCATTTTACTTTTCCTCTTTCTTATTTGTTGGTCTGTGGTTTTTCATTAATTTATCTTGTTGAGCTTTTCATTGATCATATAGGTCTGATACTACTAAATCAATTTTACCTTCTTGTTTCATAGTTCCTACAACCGTAGCATTAACTTTATCCCCTATTTGGAATGTTCTTTTGCCATTTGATACCGCATATCCTGAGTCAGTTAATTTGTATTCACCATCTATTAATGTTGATAAGTGTACAAGTCCATCAACTTTATTTGGGAATTCAACGAAGAATCCAAATTTAAGCATCGATACAATCGTACCTTCAAAACTTTCGCCAATAAATTGTTCATAAAATTCTGCTTTTTTAATGTCAGCAACTTTTCTTTCAAGTTCCATAGCTCTTTGCTCTGTAGTAGATGAATGTTCTGATATCTCCGGCAATATTTGGGCAAAGTGATCTTTTAAATCAGTCCTTTTATTAAAGAAATATTCTCGTAACATTCTATGAGCTATTAAGTCAGGATAACGACGTATTGGTGAAGTGAAGTGTGAGTAAGCTTCAGAAGCTAAACCGAAATGTCCAATATTTGTTGGCGAGTACTCTGCCTTAGCCATTGTTCTAAGCATCATCATTTTCATAAAATCATCAAATCTTGTTTCCTTAATTTGATTAATGGCCTTCGCAAAAGATCTGGGGTCTGGTTCTGAAGGAACATCAACATCCATGCCAAGCACCTTTACAACTCCTTGCAAGTTTTTAACTCTATCTATATCAGGTTTATCATGAACTCTAAAGATGAATGGAAGATTTGCATCAACTGTGTGTTGAGCAACAGTTTCATTTGCTCTAACCATGAAGTCCTCAATAAGCATTTCAGATTCTAATCTGTCCCTTGGGATAATCTTAGAGGTTTTACCTGTTTCAGGATCAATTACGATTTTCGATTCTTCAATCTCAAAATCAATATATCCTTGTTTTTGTTTGAACTTACGCATTATTTTCGAAAGCTCTAAAGCATTATTCAGCATTTCGTGAAGTTTTTCATCTTCTCATTTATGCTTATCTCTATAAAAATTATTAACTTCTTGATATGTTAAACGATGTTTTGAATTAATTACTGATGGAAAAATTCTGTGATCAACAGTATTACCATCTGAATCTATTTCCATTTCACAAGACATTGTTAGTCTATCAACGTGCGGATTAAGAGAACAAATTCCATTAGATAATTCAACTGGAAGCATTGGGATAACTCTATCAGCTAAATAAACCGATGTACCTCTCATCTCAGCTTCTGTGTCTAATGCGCTGCCTTCAGTTACATAGTGAGTAACATCAGCAATATGAACTCCTAACATATAGTTACCATTCTCTAATTTTTTAACTATGACAGCATCATCAAAATCTTTTGTATCATCACCATCGATTGTAACAATTAGCTCACCTCTAAGATCTATTCTGTTTTTTGTTTCACTTTGGTCAATTTCATCTGGTAATTTGTTTGCCTCTCTAATAGTATCAGGTCCAAACTCTCTTGGAATATTGGCATCTTCAATTGCAGAAACAATATCAATCGAGACATCATCTTTGTGACCAAGGACTAAAATTGTTTTAACTAGAGATGGATTGCCGTATTTAACAATTTCAACTTTTACCTCTGTATCCACTTCCACAAGTTGCTCATCTACAAATCTAAATTTCCCTTTAATGGATGGGTTGTGAGGGACAAGGCCGAAATGATTTCCAAATTTTCTTACTCTACCTACAAATGTTTTGGTATTTCTTGTTTTTATATTTCTAACAATCCCTTGGAAGAAACCTTCTTTAGTTGGATCTTTAAATAAATCAAATTCAACTTCATCACGATCCATTGCTCCTCCAACATTTGATGGGGCAATGAAAACAGAGTCTTCAGAATCTTCTAAGTCAATAAAACCAAATCCTCTTGAATTAAGTCTTAGCTCACCAATTTTTGTATCCACAATTTCAGGAGCAAAATATTGCCTAGAAGGAGTTTGAAAAATTTCCCCCGCTCTCACTAGATCCATAAGGAATTTTGAGAACTCCTTATTTTTAGTTCTCGGTACGCTGAGAACTCTAGCTAATTGAGGAAAACTAGCATTTTTATTTTTTAAGTATTTTAATAATCTTTTTTTATCGAACATTACATTACCGCCCTTGTTATAACGGAGAAAATCATTAATGCAATTCCGAAAAAGAACATACTGTACTTTAAGATTTTTTTACTACCCTTTTCTTTTGAGTCTTTGAATAATTCTAAATCCGCTGAACCAACTAGGGCCCCAGAGAAAGAATTAGAGTCTGGTGCCATGATAAAAGATATTATCAAGATGATAATAGAAATGGCAAATAGTATTCATGTTAATGTAATCATATCTCTCCTATGTAATAAATTATAAACTAAACAATAGCAAGTTGTACTACTCAACCCATTATGTATGCAATTGCGGCCAATGATGGAATTGTAAGATGAATTCATTTATTTTTTATTCCGTGTTTTGCAATTAATGATTGAATAGCTAGCAAGGCCATTCCGATAAAAGTAACCAAGGCAACTATTCAATTTTTCTGAAGCTCTCCATTTCTGAAATAGGCATCTTGAGTGTACGCTATATCTCCAAAAAACATAATTCCCAAATTAAAGAAATGAGAACCAATTAGGGTTGCGGCTCCCGCAATTGGTTGATGTCTCCTAAGCAGAAGAATAAACGCGGTTATTTCAGGTAAAGAAGTAACGATCGCCAAAAGTATTCCTCCAACCCCATCTTCAGGTAAACCAAATCCATTAATCATTGACGAAGCGGCTCAATTAACAACAAGTGCTAAACCAACAATAATTATTGAATATACCAAGAACATGACGCCTGCAAATTTAACTGATCTAGTTTTATCTTCTTTAACCACGGGAGCAGGTTCATCTTCTGTCCCTCACTTTCATTGAACAAACAAAGTGACCAAATAGAAAATGAAAAAGCCTAATGGGATTATTCCGATAACAAATTTACCAGGCACACCAATTGAAATATCCTTATGAAAAAACATCAAAATTGATAATACTAATGCAGCTAATGCAGACAGGGAAATTGTTATTCTTGTAAATTTATCAAACTTACCAACAAAAGCGTTTCGATAAAGGATAATGCCAGCAACGGCAATCATAAACATTGAGAAGGCATTTGATCCAATATCCGATCCAGAACCTGCACCAGGATTTCCAAGAGATGATTGTGAAATATCGGTGATCAATTCAGGAATTGAAGTTGTAGCAGCAATCAGAACACCACCAACAAAAGCTCCTCCAAATTTAGTTTTTCTAATAATAACTTCGGAATGATTAACTAATTTTATTGATGCAAATAATAGAATTACTGAAAATGGAACAAAGATTAAAATGGATAGTGCTCCATTCATTGTTCAACTATTTATTCAGTCAACTATATTACTCATATGGTAATTATAAAGAAAAAAATAAATGCACCAATGGTGCAAAAATATTATTTATGCTCATCATATACTTTTCGTAATTTTATTAAGTAATGATTTAGACCGGCTCTAGTTTTTTCAATCTTAGTTTCTTCTTTATACACTTCTGTTAATTCACTTAATGATGAATAAGGATATTTTAACTTTATTTCAAAGAATTTTAACTCTTGAGTTCTGAATTTATTTGTTAAGCCCCTATCTTTTATAAAGGTAAATTTACGAATGAAATCCTTGTTTGCAGATACTAATCTCTTTTGGTTATGAACATCAAGATTTGAATATCTATTTAATAGATTTTTCATATCCCTATTTATTCTTGCGTCTTCAAAATACATCATGGAATTAAATGCCTGAATCGCCTTCAGAAAATCAGATATTTGTTCAGCTTTTTTTAAATATAAAATGTGCTGAGCCCTTCTTTGAATTAATGTAAATTCAAAATTATATTTATTTAAAAAATTCTTAACTCTTACAGCGTTTGCATGTGAGTGGAATGTTATTTCCAAATGATATGATGTGGTATCTGGATTAGAAACTGATCCTCCGCCTAAAAATACACCAGCGAAAAAGTCACCAGGCATTTTAATTTGGGCTTTCGGATCAAAATTTTCAAATATTATTCAGTTACGATTCAGCTTAGTATATGAATGTTGAATATCCATTTGATCTATCATATCCCTAACGACAAAAGCTATATCAGAACGATTGAATTTAACTATTCATTTTGAACCTTCTTTTTGACCTGATGATGTAATCAAACCACTAATAAATTCATATGCCTGTTCACTGGCATATGTTCTACTTAGTATTTCTTTTTTTACTTCTTGTGAAAAACTCATATCTAAATTATAATAAAAACCAAGTGACCTTGGTTAGTTTGTTATTTCACTCCTAGTTTGAGTGGAAGTGAACGGATTACGTTTTTCGATAAATTTTATTAATAGGTAATTAATTAGTGGTATCGTAATAAACATAACAAAAAAGGAAATAAATATTATTAAAAAGTCTAAGTTGGTAATAACATATGTAGCTGGAGCAAATAAACCTATTCCCTGCACATTTTCATTGTTAATTCCACTTACCACTCCTTGTATTGTAAATCCATATATCAGTTGGTAGAATACAACAAAATACGATCCTATTACAAATGTTCATGCAGATATTAAATATAGATATTTATTAAGTTTCTTGGTATTATATTTATCTCTTTTCAATGTATACATAAGAATGGTTGTTGCATATATTGCAAACATAAATAGAGATGGGAAGTTAGAAGATGCATCAACGTAGGCATCCGTGTCGAGGATCATTGATGGGACGATAGTTATTCAAAATCCCAATATTAAAGATATCCCTATAAAAACAATACTTGCTCACTTTCTGCCAATAACCTTCACAACATTCCCGACTCCAAATAATCCATTTGATTCCACTATTTGTTCATGGGATGCAACCATTGCGGCCGAAACACCATTTAAAACTCCATATCCCGAGAAGAATAAAGTTGTAAAAACAAATATGTTGATACCCTTTGAAGTCCCCTTAGGAAGTGAATCTTTAATAATTCCGCCGACATCTCCAGAGTGGAACATTGATGAAACTGCAATTAATGAGTAAAGAATAATTATTGATGTAAGCCCTATTAATACAACTTTCGAAATTGTCTTAGGGCCACCCTTTACCTTGTTTGTTAATTGTGCAGTTGTTAAAAATGCATCATATGAAAATAATACCGCCGGTAATCCTGCTAGAAGTCCTGTAAATGAAACTGAGCCAGATTTAAAGTGATTTGAACCACCTTCATTGTGTGTATTGAACATTATTGTTCCAATAAATAATGCCATCAATAATGGAATGAATTTAATGATAGTCACTATCTGTTGGATAATACCTGAAACCTTTAACGAAAGATAATTAAGCACTAATGTTCCAATTGTTAATCCTAATCCGACAAGAGCATTAACTCATACTTTTGGAATAGCAATGTTTTCATCTCACGAGTGAAGCATTAAAAATAATAGTTCAGCAACAAAGAAGCCAATTGCTGGAGCTAAAAAACCCCAGTAAAAAACTGTAAATGTTGTTCTCACAAAGAATCCATACTTTTTTCCACCAACGTCTTCAGATCATGCAGATAATCCAGAAACTTTTTTAACTTTTATAGTTCCTAATTCTGAAAATGAAATTGCGGCAAACAATGCAAGTAGTCCGCCAACTATTCAAGCAAGTAGCACAGTTGTTCCATTTCCATTTCCGGCTTTTAGTATTGATCCATTTTTAAAGAATATACCAATACCTACTACAGAACCTATCAACATCGATAGTGCGGCGTAGAAACCAATTTTTTTAGCGTTTTTAATAGACATAATACCTCCTCAAGTATTTTAAAAGCAACCTCGTGGGTTGCTTCATTAAGATATTAAGCAACCAATATATAAACGAGTTGGCTGCGATAGCCAACTAAGAATAGTAAAAAGTTGTTCAAATATTTATATTTCTCATGTCCTAATTATTATACACAAATACAAAATTTTGTTTTTTATTAAAAAATAAAAGATCCTTTGACCTTATATTTCATTAGCAACAATCTTACCAGCTATTGCCCCATCAGCTACCGCTGTAGCAATTTGTCTTATGTGTTTAACTCTTATATCTCCAACAGCAAACACCCCTTTTGCCTTTGTTTCCATAGTATCATCAGTAATTATGTAACCGTGTTTGTCAGTGATATTTAGATGTTTAGCAAAGTCTGAAACTGGTTTTTGTCCAATATATGGAAATACTGCATCCACTTTAATTTCAGATTCTTTACCATCAGTTGTTATTTTAGCTTTTTGAACTTTACCATCACCTGATAAAGATAATATCTCGCCATAAATAATTTCAACATTCTTTTTAGTTTTAAGCTCTTCAATTAATTTTTTTTCCGCTCAAAGTTCTTCTTTTTTTCTGACAAATACTTTAACGGATTTAGCAACTGATGCAAGATAGGAAGCTTCTTCAATAGCAGAGTTTCCTCCACCAATTACGGCCAAATCTCCGCCCTTATAAAGAGGACCATCGCAGATTGCGCAATATGAAACACCTTTATTATCATATTCATGTATACCCTCAACTGATTCAGGCACATTTTCAACCATACCAGTTGCAATGATAACTTTTTTACCTTCAACCTTAGTTCCGTCTGCCAATGTAACTATCTGATGGTCTAAAGCCTTATTATCTATTTTAGTTACATCTCCGTACTTATATTCAGCATCAAAAGCTTTTGCATGATCAAACATTCTCATTGAAAGTTCTGGGCCAGTGACCATTTTATCCCCTGACCAATTTTCAATTTTTTGTGTTTTAACCATTTTTCCACCAGGTGCACCTTTTTCAATAAAAACTGTACTCAAATCAGCTCTAGAAGCATAGACTGCCGCAGTAAGTCCGGCAGGCCCTCCACCAATAATTATTACATCGTATTTTTTCATATCATCTCCTTAACAAGTAAGTAAATTATACTATAAGAAAAGAAGGCATGCATAGCATTACCTTCTATTTTTATAACCTTGATTAATTTCTCTTTTGG
>JBCJKE010095785.1:0-11197 GCA_039654525.1 Melibe bucephala | reverse complement strand
CTGTTTAGATATGGTCCAAGTTTGGCAACCGTATGTAATTGTGGGGATAATGCATTGATTAAATACTTTTCTCTTGAATTTTTCTCTCTGAATTACATTCAGCTTTAGATGGTAGTTTAATGTACTTGAAAATGAAAATGTCTTCTGTTTTATTTTAGGATTTTTATTGGAGTTTACATGTTTATGATAAGGGAGGGGGAAAAAGGCTGGTTTCGTTGATGGTTCTTATATGCTTTTGGGGTAAGGGTTGGGTGTTTGTTTCATTTACTCGTTGCACTCTGTAGGGATTCTTTTGTGTTTGCTTGTTTCTTTCTGTTTAAAGATAACACACATTACATTACCTATTTGTGGTGCTTGTTAAGTGTTTCAGTTTTTGAAATTCTTTTTGTAGGCTGATATGCCAGCACTCCCATCTGATTTGAAAGGCGAAACCTTCAGTCATGTTTTTGGCACTCACACCTCCAGGTAAGAAAAATTGCTCATAAGTAAAAGCAAACATGTATTGCATTTCTTTTTTCTGAAATGATCATATAATGTCCAAAAATGCTCCTAACCTAATTTTTTTTTTTTAATTTCCCATGTTATTATCACTGTTGAATGAAATCAAACTTTACTCTTAACTTTGTTTTTTTGTTTTTTGTTTTTGTTTGTGTTTTGAAATTGCTACCAAGTAAAACAGATTTTTGTTTGCAATCTAATCTTCAATTTTTAAATTTACATTGAAGAAACAATACATTAAATGTCACAATTTAATTTTTATGTTCCCATGAACAATTTGGAATGTGTTTTGATATCTCATCTTAGCTTTCAATCTCTATTTCTATTTGTCTTTTTATTTTGCCATCTTAATAAGATATATGAAACTTCAAGTTGAGAATTCTTGTAAGTACATTCATTACATTCACACTTTTTAAAACTTTACAGTCTGGAGTTGCTTTTGGTTGGGCGTAAAATGAAGGGCCCTGCATGGCTCGACCTTCGATTTCCTCGTAAGTAGATGGATGTTAATTAATATTCAATGCACGTTTTTGTAGGTATTAGTATTACTATTTGGCTAAAATGTAACTTTTTCAGTATTCAAATACTGCACTTTTATGTAGTTTGATTGATTTTTGTGTGGTGGCTTGTCTTCATTAAGTCAACTTTATGAAAACTAGGCCCAATTGTCTGCTTACTTATAAACAAAGTTCATGTAACAGTTTTTCTCTCTACTTTCTACAGAAATGCCTAAAGTCAGTACAAGCTGGTGCAAGTTTGAGGTATTGGATTGGCAGTCATTTTCCTAAATCTAAATCTAAATGATTTATTTTTTGTTGTTGTTTTGCCTTTATTTTTTTTCCCAGCTAGGAATCAGTGGGTTTTTGTTTTTGTTTTTGTTTTTCTAGGTGGGGGAAAGGGCAGGGATTGCTTTGATTGATTGTTGTTTTTTTTGTTGTTTTTTTTTATATATATATATGTAGACTTTCCAAAATTGCCTTTGGGCTTGATGGCAGTGGTTTTGCTTGCTTCCTTTTTTTTTTTTTTTTTTAAACTGCAAATACTTCTATCTGCCCATGCACAAAGCTTGCAGACTGATTCATAATTTATTTAAGACCTTGGTGTTTACCAATTCTATTCATCGTTAAATTCAGAAATAATTTTAATCAACATTTAGTATCCTTCTCTGATTTCCAAGGCAACGATTTTCATTGAGCTCTACAGTGTTAATTATCATTTCTATACTATATCCTTTCAGGCAGAGATTACCAAACCAGATCATGTGACCATCAGTGATTGCTCTTTGCCACCTCCACCGTTGGTGCTGATGACCTTGAACCTTCGCACTCTGCCAAATGCCAAGACAAAACAAAATGAAGTAGGTCTTGAATCCTTGAATCCCATATTTAGTTCTATAATGGCATTTATTCTTATCAGTCAACTTAGATACCTTTACATTTTTCTTTCTTTCTTTCATTCTTTCTTTTTTTTTTTCTTTCTTTTTCTTTTTCTTTTTGTATGCTCCTCCATGCCTCATGCTTCCACAGGCCATCATCTTTTACCCCAAAGTATCAAACCAGTCTTCCATCCAACTGCTAATTTTTTTTTTCAGGGTGAAAATTTCTCTGGCGATGGCCTTGAATGAGTAGAAAGTAAATCTCATTATTCTTAATTTAGGCATTTTACACATACAATGGAGTCTGCTTCAGATAACTCATTGGAATCAGACTAATGAATTTATCTTATGCAAGGTCTATCTCAACCATTTCCAAGGGAAACAACTAGTGGTTACAAAATCTGCGGTGGGTAGAATGAAAGAAAGAAAGAATGTGTGCTCAGGCCTACATCTAGATCATTGCGAGCGCATGCAGTATGTGTAGGTCTAAGCTGGTCTGATTCACCTGAGGGGGTGCTTGTAATTATACAACCAAGCGATTGGATGGAGAAAAGAGAGAGGGAGAAGCGGAGACCTAGCCTATGCCCATGCATGTGTTTTGCTATGCGACAAAGCGAGACGAGGGTTGGGGGGTGGAGAGTGGTGACCGTTGATTATGGAGTGTTACGTTAAGGGAGAATCCCTGTGCAAGGCAATTAATTTTAATGGCCTGGGCTGTGTAGGCCTATTGGTGGCACGGTGCTACAGTATGAGTAACCCACCGATGTATGGCTTTACCCTTTCCCTTTAACCCCCCTTCCACTGTTGGGTTTGTGATCATTGTCTTGTAGAGTACTATTAGTATAAGTAATTTGACTAGGCCTAGCACTGTGTGCCTAGCAAGTAGGCCAGAGCAAACGAACGTCCATATTCAGCAAAAGTTGGAAATGTGAGGTTATGGTGACAGAATAAAAGTTAATTTTAAATGGACTGGGTGCGATCTGTGTTTATACAAACCAGACTTTTTTGGTTAATGTAAAGAAGATAAAACAGGACTGGACGAATGGTTTCTCTTATAAGCGAGATTTTATCTGAAGCAAGTTTATCTTTAGTGGACTCTGGTGTATTATGCTAAAAGTACAATTTTGTCAATGCACTTTGAAATAAAAAAAAAAAAAAATGGTTTCTGGTGTATCTGGCATTTTTGATTCTTTCCAGTGCAAATCATAGTCTGGCTACTTATGGTCCTGGTTGTGTCGCTACTTTTCCCCCATGTTCATTGTATGCCCTTTCCTTCTATTACCAAAAATGTGAAATGGTATGATGTTTATTTTTTGGAAGTTACGATCAAACAAGCTGTCGGACACACACGTTACATTGTTTTTGTCTATTTTTAAAATTTACAGATAGTTGCAGCTTCCTGCCTCATCAACTCCAACTTCTACATGGATAAACCGGCACCTCGTCAGAAGCCTTTTGAGAGACATTTTTGCGGTATGTATTATTGGAATTAATCCTATCATCTTTTAACAAAACAATTGGAATTTTTTTTTTGCACGATTACCATAATATAGCTGGCAAGATAAGGAGGAAACATGATGTTGAAGAAAATTAAACCGCCTTATTTTATAATAATAATATCTTTCTTCATTTAAAAAAAAAGAAAAGAAAAAAAGACTAACAAAAAAGCAAACTACAAAAACAACTCAAAACTATGCCACAGTTGAATGTAGTTTCTCAAAGATAGCTGCACTTGTACTTTGTTTGATATGTTTCTCTGTTTGCTTTTCTTTCAGTTGTCTCAGCTCCAAATGATTGTGTCTTTCCCTTTGACTTTCGGGATCAAGTTAAAAGCCAGGTGGGTTCAACTCTGGGGGGAAGCCATATTTTCAATTGGTGCCATTTGCTTTGTATTTGGTTGTTTTTTTTTGTTTTTTTTTTGTTGTGGTTTTTTAGTTTTTTTGTTTTTGTGTTTGGGTGTTTTTTTTTTTTTTTTTTTTGTTTTGGTTTTTTGGTTTTTTTTTTTTGGTTTTTTTTTTTTTTTTTTTTTTTTTTTTTTTGCTTTGTTTTTTTTTTGCTGTTTTTTATTTTGTTTCCCTGTGTTATATGTTCATGTGCCTTTTTATGTCTTTTTTGTTACAGTTATATATAATGGATTATATCTGCGTTAGATATTGGCCTACATCTGAAGGGTTGAATATGGAAAATATTTTAATAGGATGCATATACAAAAGAAAATCAATCCAACGTTAGATTGTGGTAGTTTTAATGTACTTGAATTCTTTTCTCTTAACTTCACAGAAAAAGAAGTAAGTAAATAAATTTATAATAATTCATATGTGCCTCTCGCTCAATCTTTCAGTCAAGCCGAATGAAGATAGAAGTGATGCCAACAGAGCGAGGACTGGTAGCGTTTTTGCTAGCAAAAATCCACAGGGAAGATCCTGATTTGATTGTGGTAAGTGTTTCATGATTCCAATCATACCCGAGGAAGTGGTTGTTGTTTTTGGGGATTTAAATTTTTTTTTTTTTTTTTTTTTTTACTTTACATTAGCCAGACAACTCTGCAGAATGCTAAAAACTATTGTACAAATTTTTGTCTGCTCAATGTTCTGAACATCTTTCATATCCTCTGCTGGTGAAGTAGTCATGAGTGTACTAATATAATGGTTGAGTGTCATTTACATTTTGACCTAAATCAAGGGCTTGTTGACGCAAAATAGAGTCATTTAATTTTAAAATTTAAGACAATAAACAATAATTAATGCCAAAATTATATTGTATAACTAAAATATTAAGACACATTAACACTGTTACCGGCCATGCTGGGGAAAAACTTTCTTTTTCACTTTTCTTGGAACCACCAAACATGACGTAGGTTGAAATGTTAGCTCATTGACGTAGTTAACATTAACCCATTTTTTATTCCGTGTTTGTTCTTCATATACAATGGTTGGTTTCATATAATTAGAGGCAAGGATATATAATAGAATGGGAGAATGAAAAAGAGATACAAGGCGCATAAAATTGTTAATTGTTATTAAATCTTGCTCGTGATTCACAGGGTCATGACATATATGGGTTTGATCTGGACATTCTGCTACACCGCATCAGTGCCAACAAGATTCCTCATTGGTCAAAAATCAGTCGTTTGAAGAGATCTGTCATGCCCAAAATTATGGTGAGTTCGTCTTTTAAAATTCTCTTTCCTCTGTAGGAAACATTTTCATATTTTTATAAATTTATCTGGAGATTTTAGTTAAATTGGCATTTTTGCTTCTTAAGATCACTTTACAAGTTCTGGATTAATGTTTCTTCTTAAATTTATACAAAAACATAAAAGTTTTAAGTTAAATAAAATTTTCTTGATTTATATCAGAATCATATATTCTTTGTCATAAGTGCAGTCGTCAGACAAGGCAATCTAATTAATGTAAATCTTGCAGCTGCAGTGATATTTACACCCTGTATGTATTGCTTCTTTGACTGTCATTTGGGTCGGTGTTGTAATCTGGTTAGAAGACACGAACTTGAGCTGCAGGCTAGGAGGTCTAAAGTTTGAATCCCACTTAGGGAGTGGGTCGTTGAGTTCTTGGAAATAGCTTTTCTCATCCTGCTTAGTGGAGCAATGAGCACCAGACTCCGTGCATTGGAGATCTTGTCAGTAAGCTACAATGGTGCACCTTGGGAACTGAGACAATCTTTTGGGGTAACGCTGTAGGTCACCATTAAGTAGATATATATATGCATTATGTAGTAAGACCTCTACTTTTGTTTTTGTTATTCATTATTATCATCATTGTTGTTGTTATGAGAGAAAGTGAGAGTAAGAGCAGATGAGAAATAATTCGACAAAATAAATATGTCCCAGAGTGAAGGAGAGCAGGAAGTGCGCATTTTTCTATTTGCAGATATTATTTACTTATTTTTTCTTTGTTAGCTGGAACCCTTTTTCCTAAACAATTAATTTTCAATTAAATTTTACCCAACCCTATTTCTAGCACTCCCACGGTAGAGCCACCTTTGCCGAAAAGTCAGCCGTCTGTGGTCGCATCATGTGTGACGTACAGATATCTGCAAAGGAGTTGATTCGCTGCCGTAGCTATGATCTCACAGAACTGACAAGTCAAGTGCTGAAGGAGAAGCGGACCGATCTTGATTATGATGAATTCCGAGAAACTTTCTTGTAAGCTTTTTATGTCAGAACTACTGAAAGTTTAGATAATTTGGGCGATCTGATTATTAAGGGAAAAGTCACAGGGGAAGTAGGTATTGGTTGATTAGGCTGTGTTATTTTACTATTGATTTTTGTTTTTTGTTTGGTTTTTTTTGTTTATATTTTGTTTTTTTATTTTGGGGGGGGGGAGATTTTAATTTTAATTTATTTTTGTTATTGCTTTTTTTGTTTTCGATAATCAAGCCGCTTATCTCGAATAGTATATATCCATATCAAAAGTTAAGTGAGGGCAAGAAGATAAAACAAAAAATAAAAACAAGCGGAAAAATGAACAGAATTAATGCACGACATGGTGTAGAATTTGTACATGGTGCCTTCACCAAGTTTTGATGGTTGTCTTGATTTCTTGACAGGAAAAGTCAAGAGCTGCTGAAAGCCTTGGAGTTGACGTTATTTGATTCATCCTTCATCCTCCGCATCATGTATGAACTCAATGCCATTCCACTTGCTCTGCAGATCACCAACATTTGTGGCAACGTCATGGTAAATAGGACCTTTTGTATCACATTCAATCTGTTCAGGATTGTCATAGATATATGTATGTAATTTCATAAACATCAGCTCTAATGGTTAGTGCCAAATGATCTGTTTTAGTTACTATTGATAAAAAAAATAGTCTTTATGGTAGTATCCTTTCCCTTTTATAATTATGAGTTTTTCATTTGCTCTTTTGATAAATTTTATGATATTCTGCAGTGGCCAGTTTCAGTCAGTAGATCGCAGTATTACTAACTGATGAGCATGTTGTAGATGATGACAGTCTTTGTGTCTTCTTTTCAAATTACACCCTTTCATAATTTTAATCACAAAATTCACCCTAAGAGAAAAAAAAAAAGAGGAATATAAAAGAAAAAAGAAAGGAAAGAAACACAGATTAACGATAGATTTTCTACAACTTCTAGATCCTTATGAAAAATGTCAATGAAAACAAACCATTTCAAGATGTCCATCTTGTGTATAACCTTTTCCTGAAATTCACAATGCAAATGCTTCTAGAGTTTCATGCCCACTATCTGCCATTATTGATATAAACAGGATTAATAATGATAAAGCTTTAGTCTTCAACCTGTTTCACTCTTTCTCTGCCTTCTCTCTTAATTCTCTTACTTTTCCCTTGTACAAAGGAAATATTGATTCCATCTTTTGCATGTTTCAGTCACGTACCTTAATGGGCGGCAGGTCCGAGAGAAATGAATGGCTTCTTCTCCACGCCTTCCAGGACAAGCAGTACATTTGCCCTGACAAGGAGTTCAAGAAAAAGCAACAGGTAGGGAACGGAATTCCATGCAGCAAAATGTGGACTATAGCACGTTTTCAAACCCTAATGAAGGATGTAGAGAAAGAACAAAAAGATACAGGCAGATTGTAACCACCAATTATGACACACAAAAATGAACGTGGCACCAGGTGGCCGAGTGGTTAAAGCATTGCACTGTAACCCGTGGGATCATTGATTCGAGCCCCACTTCGGCATCTGGTTTTTTCCTTGGGCAAGAAAATTCACCCCTATTGCCCTCCTTGGCGGCGCTGAACTGCGGCTGACGCTTGGGTCTATTTCGGTCTTCCTTCAGGATTGATCCTAAATACGAATTCTCCCCCAGAGTTAATTCAGAACATTATGGGAAATAAAAAACGAAGAGCAAGAAATAAGGTTTCCATTTTTTTCAAAGGAATAAATGGCCAAGCGATATTAACCATTCAGGGAATTCAACGTGAGAAGTGAGCTCAATCATATTGCCATCTCAAAATGTAGATAATCACGTTAATTCATATCTTCTTAGTAAATTCAGATTATGGAATAAAACTCCAGAATCGGATAAAAATATGTCAAAGTTTATTGTAAACTAAGGGGTCTCATAAGTGTACAGTGTTGAGATGAAAATATTTTAGCTAGTTTTCAGTGCATTAACAAGTAATAGGTATATTCACTTCAACTGAGTTTGTCAACTGTTTTGAGTAAGAAGCTCATAACAATCTGAAATTTATTTCTTATCCAGTGTTTTAAGCACCATTGTTGTTGTAGTAGTCTGTTGTGAAATATTTCATTTCTCAAGATTGATCAGTTACTCATATGATGTGTAATATAGTTTTGACAAAGTTTACTAAAATTTTAAATAAAGGAATTTAAAAGAAAAATATTTTTATCGTTTGCATTATTCAGCCTGTTGTCGTGAATGAAGATGGAGAAGAGAATGATGCTGGAGCGACAACCAAAAATGCTCAGGGAAAAAGGAAACCGGCCTATGCAGGCGGGTTGGTTCTGGAACCAAAGAAAGGTAAGAATCATGGTGTTTTTTGTTTTTTTTTATTGTATATTTTCTGAAGGATTTCTGTGAATTGTTTTTACTGACTGGACAGAAGAATAAAGCACAATTGTATGCGAGTTCTTTTGTGTCCATGTTGATGTTCTTGTGGCAATAGTATTGCTACACTATGCCTGGGCTCGCATTTTGAGTGGCATTTTAAATGGATGCCCAGCCACATTCCCGTCCCCAGTGTTCTTTGCCTCTTCTGCTTGAATTCAGATTAACAAACTGATCACTAAGTCTAGAGGTTGTAGAGGTGAATGAATCTGAAAGAATTTTTGGTAGGAATTGAATTTTGCCAGCGTGGTGGCTTATATAGCCTGCTTTTTTTTTTATTTTAATCGTCAAAGGTTCACATGCACAAAGGCAAATGGGGCCTTATCGTCCATCTGTTATGGGACTAGGCACTCTTTTATCCTGCCAACCACAGGACAAGGAAATTGATTCCAGTTCCAAGCCTGCGCAGCCAGAAACGAAATCATACTTTTGGCTTGCTGGTTGAGTGCCCTAACTACTGATCTATCTGCACTCCCAATAGTATGGGGTTTTTGTAGTAATAAAAGGCTGAAAAATTGTAAGGAAATTTACTGGATGATACCACTCATTTGACACTGAAAAGATTGCATTAAAGGCTAAGTATAAATTTGAGATTTTGGTGAAAATTCTATCGCAATCTGATAGTGGAGTCTCCATGCACTGCTTCATCATATTAACAGATGTCTCACATACAAATTTTGTTTTTTCTTTCTCTTTCTCTCTCCCCATCCAGGTTTCTATGATACTTACATTTTGCTGTTGGATTTCAACTCGCTGTACCCATCTATTATCCAGGAGTACAATATTTGTTTCACCACAATATGCCGTTCGTCCACTGATGTAGTAAGTAATTTTACACATATCATACGTCAGTGTTAATTTAAATTATGATATGAAAGGACTGTCTTGTTTGAAAAGGAAAGCAAGTCAATATGCTTGCTCCACTAGCATTAGATAAGTTTTGGGTTGTAAGATTTTTTCCCCCCTTAATTTCTAGAACAATTTTTTGCTCATTATTTATCCATTTTATCCCTCCAGGAAATTGATGACGAGTCAAATTTGATTCTTCCTGACCCAGACCTGGAACCTGGCGTTTTACCGACGGAAATTCGGAAATTGGTTGAGAGTCGTAAACAGGTATGTGACATATCTATTTTCACTCATTGTACGCATTAAAAAACGTTTGTGTGTATTTTTATTAAAAATTTACTATTACATGTATAAATTAATTTCATGAGAATAAGCTTTAAAAACATAAGTGAACCTTATAGACAATTTTTTGACATTCATTCAATACCAATATGTACAAGGCAAGAAAATAATTTCATTGTTCTTTTTAACAATTTTGATGGAATTGTACTTGGATACTAGTTGAAATGCAAATACTCCAAAATCCTGTCGTCTCCCTTGTTGTTTTCCATTTGAATTGCTTACTAGACTAATCTGTATGTTATTTAATAAGGTAAGTTTTCCTTTTATTTTAATCACAATTTATATTTGTTTTAGTATGCTTCAATTATTCGCTTTTTACCACCTCGCCACAATACAGGTAAAAGCTTTGATGAAAGGTAGTGACGTGACACCGGAGCAGATGATGCAGTACGACATTCGACAGAAAGCCTTGAAGTTGACTGCCAACTCCATGTACGGTTGCCTTGGTTTCACATTCTCACGCTTCTATGCCAAACCATTGGCTGCTTTGGTTACAGGGAAAGGCAGAGAGGTGAGGCATTCTAATTCATGAATCATTTGCACAAGGCTTATATTTAATTTCATTTGGTTAAGTATTTAATATAAATTTTCCTATACATATTACTTTTTATTACTGTTTTTGTCTTTGCTCTAAATTGTATGAGGTCTATAGTTTAGCCTCAAATACTTACTTTTTCGTTTTTTTCTTGTTTTGTAGTGATTTTTATTATTTTTTTTTATATCTTCTCCTCACTTTTCTATGATGGAAAAGTGAATGATTTGGTCTCAGGTATTATGATGACAGTTTTTAATAGATCATTATTGATTTTGCGTTTCTCACTACAGATCCTTATGAAGACCAAGGACCTTGTTCAAAATGTAAGTGTGATAACATTTGAGAAGCAAAACTAAAAACGCAAAGACTCATTCTCTAGAAAGTTTTTTTCTTCTACTTTTTTCTTTTTATAATAATATTATATACTTTCAAATTCAAGGTTGTCTTTACATCTGAAATAAAAAAAATATCGAACAAAATTGCTTTGTCATTAAAGGAAAATTTCTCTGTTTATACCAACCTGTAAAATATAATTAAAATTCAAAAAGTAAGCACAAAAGTATATGTAAAGATATTAATTCTAGTTCTAGATAAATTGACAAGACATGCAGCTGTAAAATCTCAAATGCAATGAAAATGATAAAAATCATTATTTCGTGCTTAATGTTCAGGAATCCATAATCTCTCTTTCCGTAATAAGATTAGTTATCCATGCAATATTCTGCGTGTAACTTCATTATTTCATTTAACATATAGTTTATTTTCTTATCAATATGGTGACCAGAGCCATCACATTTTTCTCTCTTTTCAGTCAATTGATTCTTTAGTCTTCATTCCTTGATTATGTGATTTTGTTTTTTTAATTCACCAGATGGGTTTGGATGTCATCTACGGTGACACTGATTCCATCATGATCAACAGCAACAGTCGGGACATGGACATGGTGTACAAACTGGGCAACAAAGTAAGGGAATGGTTTGCTCTTTTCTCCTCCTCCCCCTCCTTCTCCTCCTCCTCCT
>JBCJKE010095674.1:0-11197 GCA_039654525.1 Melibe bucephala | reverse complement strand
GAATATTTGAATTCTTTAAAAACGCACAACATGACTTATGAAGAAATATATGAAGAAATAAAATGATATATAAATTGATACAATACAAAAAGAATACAAAGTAGACTGCAATGAAAAACACCAGACGAGGCCAGTGTTCATGCAGTCTAAAGTGTAGAATTTATTTTTCCCACTTTATAGTAGTCTACTTTTTTATATAGGGTATTTTTAATTTATGAAAATAATTAAATTACTGTTTGTTAGTTAGATAATGTTCTGGAATAAAAATTGCCACAAACTATTAAATGGTAGTATAAAAAAATATCAGCAATTTATGCTGATATCTAAATTAAATATGATTACTAAAACTAATTTACTTAAACGTAATTTTCTTAAGTAATAATCTCTCGCGCTTTAATAAATCCAATTGATGAATTGAAATCATTCCGATGACATTTACGTATTTTTCATATTTCATATCTTTTAAAACTATTTGGATTTCTCCTGCATATCTCCCATTTAAATCATTATCACGAGTTACACTTCCGGTTGATACTATGTTTTTAGAGTATGCAACAGGGGGAGTTTTACCTAACCGTTCATCCATTCTCCTTAAATTCTCAGGTTGATCAGCTCTTAATGTAAAAATCATTTCCAAAATGTCCGGATCGATTCTATCTAAGTAAAAATTAATAGATTCTTCTGATGCTGCTTTCATAGCCGTATCGACTTCATAATCAGAGTATTCTGTTTCTGAAATTATGGCATAGTCAATGTCTCTCACTTTGAAGTCTTCAACTTGATATTTAATATCAATACTTCTGTGTAGCTCAATAGTCGGGCATCCGATTGAAGTTTTACATAATAAACCACGAGAGTTTTGAGAAGATAAAAAGGCACCAATTTTTATTTTATACTTTCTTAAAATACGGTTGTATTTATCAAATCTGTCTCAACCCAAACCGGTGTATTTCCTTGGGAAAAAATTATGGCATGCAATCAAATTATTTAAATTACCCTTAAGGCTTATTGTTTCTAAAAGAGTATCTAAATTACGTGTCATTGATGCATTTATTTCAATTTTTATATTATCGACATTGGTGGTGAATTCTGCTATTTGATCATGGGTGAAACCACCATCTATTCTCAATGCATGAATACCATGATTTTTAATATTTTCTAGTTCATTAAATTTGTTAACACTGAATTTTTTAATTGCGATATCATTAACATCAATAGTGACCTTTATAGAATTTTCTTTACAAAAATTAAACATGTATTGAAATTTTTCTCATGAAAAAGATACACCCTCAAAATTTAAATTATCAAGTTGGATTGATGTAAATAGTAATTTTATGTGATTTCGTTTTGCCCGATCCAATGCACTTTTTAATTCATCAAATGATAGAAAATCAGGATATATTGAAACGCCTATTTGCATTATTTAAACTCTTCAGAACTTTCTAAGTTCATGTTTTTATCATAAATTTCCAAGATACATGGAGCTAATTGCATTGCTTCAAACTTCGCTCTATTTAGCGTTATACTCTTGATCGGATATTCTTTTACTTTTTCAGAAAATGCCAATTTTCATTTTTTATTTTCGTAATAAACTTTTACTCTATTCATCTTTTCAGAAACCTCCATAATATTTTTTCATAATTTCAAGATTGGTGTTGTCATTTCCATTTAGATTAGAACTTTTAAAATATTCAATCGTTTTATTGCGCTTTAACAGTTCGTTGGCAATGGCAACATTTAAGGTCTGAGATATGGCAATACCCATTAGTGTAGAAATACTACCAATTCTTAGATTTTTTATTTTATGTTCACCATCATTCAAACCTACTCTTGTATCTAAATTAATATCTGAGATTTGATACAATAGTTTTCCTGATGGATGTCTAGATTTAATTTTTTTAGAAAATTCAATGTTTGTGATTGCTATTATTTTTAAACCTCTAGCCTTTAATTTTAAAGCTAACTCGATGGGGAGTCCATTCCTTCCCGAATTAGATGTAATCAATATAACATCCCCACTTTTAAAATTATACATACCATTTATAACATTGAAGTATTCTGGAATCCTCTCAATTAGTGTTGATTTAATAGGATTTTGTGTGATAGATAATTCTGGTGCAAATATTGGAATAGTGTACGGTAGAGAGTTTGCTCTACCAAACATTTCCT
Organism: Melibe bucephala; assembly: GCA_039654525.1. Classification (NCBI taxonomy): domain Eukaryota; kingdom Metazoa; phylum Mollusca; class Gastropoda; order Nudibranchia; family Dendronotidae; genus Melibe; species Melibe bucephala. The sequence goes on along the minus strand of JBCJKE010095674.1, from coordinate 9,028 downwards.
CAGATACTAAGTAAGAATGACCAGTACCAAATATATATATTTTTCCATTATTATCTATCGCATCAACTATAGTAGTTGCTGCATTTTCTATTTCAGTTTCATTTATATTTGAAACACTTTTAGAAATATAAGTTATAAACTCATTTATGTTCTTGTTCATATTATAATATTGCTATCAAAAATATAGCTCCTCCAAAAAACAAACATGACACAGATAATCATCACGATGGTATCACCCCCTGTATTGCGTTTATTTTTACTTTTCCTTTGGTTTTGTTTTGGTGTTTTTCATAACCCTTTCTTAGAAAGCCTAATCTAGAGTGTTTTTTTAGAAAGATTATAAAAGTAATTATCCCAAAAGCAATCAATAAGGATGAAATTAAAATTTTAATCATGATTTTCAATTCCTTTCTTGATTACTAAAAGTTTGCTTTTTATTTTCTTCTTTAAAGAAAACGAGAGCAAAAATGTAGATAATCTTAACGATGCATTTTCTAAAATACTTTTTCTCTCAAAACTTTCTTGATATGTAACTATTGAATTAGATCAAAATTCACTAATTATAATTGTTGTTGTCACATTCATGCTGGAACTTTTAGTTTGAAATTCCAACATTTCATTTTTCGTTGTTCGCAGATTTAAAATATCTTCTTTCTTTAACATTTCTTTAATATATAAATAAACGATTCTTTGACTTGCATCAATCCTAATACTCTTTTTTATTTCAAACATTTATCATCCATATCTACTTAACTTTCAATTTTTTCTAGTTAAATTTTGTTCTACTTCTATCAATTCATAATCTTGAACGTTCTTTTTAACGACAACTCCCGGTCCAATTAATGCAAAATTTCCGATAATAACTCCTGGATATGTAGAGCAATTAACGCCTGTTCGTACGCTTTCTCCGACATATGTACAGTTAGTATTTGTGCCCTTGAATTTATACCCTTTAATATCCATGAATGAAAAACTATCATCAAATCTCATGCTTCCTGTGGAGACACCAGCTGCAATATCTGTGCGTCTACCTATAATTCCATAAAATTCTGAATTATGAAGTGCTTTAGATCCATCAAACATAATACCTTCAATATCAGCTGTATGACCAATGTGACAATCATCAGATATCACAGAATTATCTCTAACAATTGCGTAATCCTCAATGATCACATTATTACCTATAAAGACATTTTTACCTATTATTGCACCATTTTTAATGTGGGAATTATCTCCGATCATGATATTACCATTCAAAGTTACGTTCCTATCGATTTTAGAAGAAGTCCCTATCATGATTTGTTGTTTATTTGAACCAATAAATTTTTCAGCAAAATAAATGGAAGCATCTAATATATTGGATGGTCTTTCTAAATCAAATGCGAACTCCTTTGCATGAACAGGTTTTCATTCATCACCATTTTTTAAAGACATGTTGATGGCAATTTCTAAAAAATTCTCATTTGGAACCATTCCACCTACCGGAACATTGTCTAAATAGCCATTAGAAATTTTTCAATATTTTTTAAACTTATTATTTATTGAAAAGTACCCTGACAATTTATGAGTTACATAATGGTCACGTGGATGTCCGAAAATTTCCGAAATATTCTCGTCTGCAATAGATGCGCCGAAATGAATGTGATTCTCCTCAGAAAACTCATTGACAACTAATGAAGTCATATTATTTCTAGTCATTTCTGCAATCTCTTTAAAAGCTTGCTTATCAATTACTGAGTCTCCATATATTATCAAGGTGTTGTCAAGATTTTTTTCAGAAAAAAGTTCTATTAATGTATCAAGAACGCCATCCTTTTCTGTTTCCAAAAAATCTAACTTAAATTCTTTGTTAAGAAAGTTTAAATTTTTATCATTCTTCTTTATAACTATCGAAATATTTTTCTCATCAAAATTGTTTTCTAATAAATACTCAATATTTCATTGAATTATAGGTTTATTTAGAAATTTTATAGACGTTTTATTTCTAATATTATATGGTCAAATTTTTGTTCCATCACCTGCTGCGAAAATAATTGCCTTCATAAGTCTCCTTTAATTAATTATAAATTTATTTTTTACTTGTAACAACTTTTTTATTTTCACTAGTTTTAATTTCGTCAGTGTCCGCCGCTTCATTATCATCTGCTTTAGCAAAAGCAGTTACAAATGGAATGTATAGAAGTGCAGTGATTACTACTTCGATAGCAGACCATATTGCGGCTTTCCACTCTAGAGTTGCAAGGTATGCCCCTACTATTGGCGGGGTAGTTCACGGAACAGAAACTATTGGTCTTCCTATTAAGTGAATAAACATTAGTAGTCAAGTTACTGTCACTAATAATGGTGGCATAATCAATAGTGGTATTAATATGTATAAGTTTAACACTATTGGAACACCAAAGACTATTGGCTCAGAAATATTGAATATTGATGGCACCGCTGAGAAAATACCAAGTGCTTTTTTATCTTTATTTTTTTGAATTAAAAGTGCTACTACTAAACCTATGGCAGCACCCGTTCCACCAATATTTACAAATAATTCTACGAAACCATACGCAAATATATTGGGAGCATGAGTAGAAGATGCTCCAGGATGAGCTTTTGTTCAATTAACATTTTGATTTAATAAAGCTAAAGTTGGAGCTTCTGCTACTGGAACATACAAGATAGCATCTCCATGTAATCCAAAGAACCATAATAGTACAACTAGAAACATCAGTGTTCCCATACCATAAGGTGTGTTAATTGCAAAAGTTATTGGTTTCTGCAAATACTCACTAATTTTATCTGCGATATCAAAATCAGGAAGTACTCTTACTAGGAATCAAAATACAAATATAAATAAAGTTGGTAATATTGCTGAAAAAGCTTTAGCTACAGCGGGTGGAACCGTACTAGGAAGTTTTATTTCTATTTTATATTTTTGGAATAAAAACATCATATATCCCGCAAAAATCGTTGATATGATACCCATAAACATTCCAGATGCATCAAATTTATCAATATTTATTAATGTAGCAGCATCTCCATTCCCCCCTCATAAAATCATGAAGAATGATAGTAGAGAAATCAACACAGTCATCAGTGGATCAGTTTTATGGTTTATAGCAAAATGATATGCAATTCCGATAACAGCAATTACTGAAAGTTGATTAAACGTAAAGTCAGTTATTTTTCCAAAAGCTGAACCAAAGGTCGTGTCATACGACTTATCAGGTCAATCGCCTACTGGAAAATTTAAGATTATTAATGGAATAGATCCGACGATAACAAATGGTATTATCGAAAGTATTCCGTCTCGAATTGTTCTTAGGAGTTTATTATTACTAAATTTAGCAATTCTCGGAAGAACTTCTCTATCAAGGTAAGATAAGGTCTTTGTTTTTTTCATTTTTCTCCTTGTTTTTTGTGAGATTACTCACATATTTATTATAAAATATATTTACTATTAACACTGAAAAGTGTGAATTTAATTTATAATTTAATTATGAATGAGATAAAAAGTAAAAAAATTTTCCACTATACAGGAATAAAGCTGTCGCACACCGAAAAATACATATTGGATAAAATCAATAATGATCCAGAGAATTTTCTACAGAAAAATAGCTCTGAATTTTGTAAAAGCATTTCTGTTAGTTCTGCCGCCCTTTCTAAACTAAGAAAAAAAATGGGATTTAAAACGTTTAGGGAGATGCTATTTTATGTGCATAAAAATAAAAATGATGAAAATGATACAAGTAACACCAATATGAATCCACTAGAAAGTCATTTTCATAAGTACGTAAGTGCAATAACATATCTATCAAACTGAATCGATTATAGCGAATTTAAGAAAGCAACTAGATTAATGTTGAAGGCCACAAAAATATTACTATTTGGATTGGGAAGCTCCTATAATTCAGCAGATGATCTTTCAGACTTCTTTGACAGCGTTGGGATAAACTCAGTTGCATTAAATGATATACATAAATTACTGCACTTGATAGAAGCAGGGTATGAAAAGCATCTAATAATTATCTTATCTAGTTCCTTGGAAACAAAGGAAGTTAAGTTTATTATTAAAACACTTATTAAAAGAAAAGATGATTTTATTATCATTTCCTCAACAAAAAGTGAAACCATAAAGAGAAGTTCAGCAGCATACTTATGATATGCGACTCCAAATATTGATAAGAACACAAACTATATTTCAAATATTATTGCGCAAAAACTTATTCTTAGTGGTATTGAAGATTTTTTAATTAAAGAAAAAATAGTTAAAAACAACTCACTTATAACAGAATGAAATAATTTTTAATTATTCTATCTCTCAAAATTTTTATCAAATAGGAGGCCCGCTTCTAAAGCTTTATTAAATTCTTCTTGTCCACCCATTGATTTAATTCATTGTACTTTAACTTTTTCAGAATACTTATCTTCATTAAATCTATTAAATGAATTTAGCTTTTTCATTTCTTCATTAGTTAAATCAAAGTCATTCAATTTAAAATTTGAGATGACTCTTAAAGGCTTAGAAGATTTGGGGATAATATGATATCCGTTTTCTATAGCTCATTTATTAAGTATTTGACCTGCATCTTTATTGTATTTTTTAGCTAATAGATCAATGTATGCTTTTTCATCTGCAGATAATTCTGAATTAGGGTAAAAGGGATTTGGTTTAAAGTATGGTTTCATTATTGAGTAGCCAATTAACTTAATGCCTTTTTCTTTACAAAACATTTCTAATTTAGTAGCACACATGGTAGGTGATGCCACAATTTGATTCGCATAAGGATATTCACCTGTTTCCTTTTTAATTTCTTCTAGTTGATCAATCATAAAGTTTGAAACACCAGCATGAGTGATTAATCTTTTTTCTCTTAACTTAATAAGCTCTTTGTACGCATCGATGGCAACTTGACCACCTGTTCCTGAATGCAATAGCATTAAGTCTATTTTCTTTAGTCTTAATCTTCTTAGTGACTCTTTAGTTGATTCTTCAACATGTTTATAGTTAAGCGGAGTTACTTTAGAAGTTATGAACATTTCCCCTTCTTTAATCCCTAGTTCATTTAGAACTTCACCTATTTGGCATTCATTATTGTATATTTGTGCTGTATCAATATGTTTATAACCGTTTTTAAAACCTGTCTCAATAGTTGTTTTTAAAATATCTTTATCAGTCACTTGTCATGTACCCATTCCTATTAATGGTAATTCTTTAATCATTTTTCACCTCTTTTATAAAGATATTATAAACTTTAAAAGAAAAGGCGCCTATAGGACACCTGATACAAAGTGAAGGATTAGGAATAAAGCAACTACTCCAATTGCAATCACTAATGCAAATAGTCAGTAGAGCTTATTGTTTGTACTTACTTTATCTTCAAACTCTACCGCTTTTTTACCCGCTTCATTTTCTAAATCTTTTTCTTTTTTAATTCATTTCTTAGGATTTCATTTCATACTATTATTATACTCTCTTGATAAAAGTAATAAAAAATGTACTTCACAAGAACTAGAAGTACAATATTTTTTTCTTACATAGTAAGTTTTATTAAAGTTCATAAATTTTTATAGGTATATTAGATTTATTTAGAATATATTTTACAGTATCAGCTCCGCCAACTTTTTCACTAACTAGTGATCAAAGACTAGCATCTTGACCTAAAATCTTAAATGTATTTTTTAAATAAGCAGCTCCAAAGAATACCATGAAATTAAATCTGTTATCTTGACTTTCCACAATATCATCCTTGAATACTAATTCCATTAAGTTTTCATAGTCAACATTTTTAACTTCACCAGTTTGTACAGAAACTGGAGTATATTTTTTAACTAGATAATTTTTAATACCATTAAAATCAAGGACTTTACTTTGAACAATATATTTAAATATATCACTTCCTAATGGGTGCTCGTATTCAGGTTTAGTTAAAAATTGGTATTCAGGTCATGTTGTAATATCCTCTTTTAAGAAAGAACTACCACCAATTAAGTTTGATGGATTTAAAGATCCTCTAAGGACTCTAAATAAGTAATAGGCATCTTCTATTGAATAATGGTTAATCAGATCCTTATATTTTTTTAAGTGTGTTTCATCGTTTTTTAGTTGTTCTTCAACAACTTTTAATATATTTTTTTTAGTCTTGGTAAAATCAAATTGATTTTTTACAGTATCGTTGATAATAATTGATTTATCTTCAAAAGCATTAACAATAATGTTTATCTTTTGTTGTTCTTCAGGAATGTTTTCTTCTCAGATATTTAAATCACTTATAGTTGGGCTTATATATTCCTCTTTAAGTGGTCCATGAAATGTACATGAAACAGAAGTTAAAGCTATAGGTAGTGATGTTAAAGATCCAAAAGTATACAGTAATTTTTTCATAATTACCTCATTTCTTAAATCGTTTTATTTAATTCTTCCTCCACTTAAATTATATTCCTTATAGCATAAAAAAACAACCTTGTAAACCGATGCGTCAAGATAATAAAAACACCTCAATCAGAGGTGTTAATATTTATCATTTAACATTCATTGCACTTTTTATATTTCTATTTTTATAAACAGAATGTATTCTACCTGATTTAAGTGTTATAGATTTATTAGCAACTTTTTTAGCTGCCGGGTTATGGGATACCATTACAATTGTAGTTCCATATTTTTTATTAATATCCTGAAGTATTTTCATAACAATTGCTGACATCTTATCATCTAGAGCACCTGTTGGTTCATCAGCAAAAAGAATGTCAGGATTTTTAACAAGAGCTCTTGCTATTGAGATCCTTTGTTGTTGACCTCCTGATAATTCGGATGGATATTTGTACATTGCATCTGCTATGTCCATTGTTTCAAATAATTCTTTTATATCTAACCTTTTACTCTTGTCCTTTTGGAGAAAAGCTCCCGTTTCAACATTTTCATATGCAGTAAGATTAGGTAAGAGGTTATATCTTTGGAAGATAAATCCCATTGTTTTTCGCCTAAATTTAGTAGATTTACGATCATTCATTCGGGAAACGTCTTTATTATTAATAACTATTTCACCTTCTGTTACTCTATCTAGTCCAGAAATTAAATTTAGTAGAGTGGATTTACCAGATCCTGATTTACCATACAAAATACAAAAGTCTCCTCTCTCAATTTCAACACTAACATCTTTAAGAATTTCGATTGCTATTCTTCTTGTTGTATAGAATTTTTTAACATGACGAATTTCAATAATGTTTTTCTTATTTTCAAGTGGATTGTCAATTGAACCTTTTTGAGGCCTATTGTTTGCTCTAGCTATAGCCATAACTGTAGCGCTACGCTTACTTGATTTACTTTTTTTAATACCCATTTCTCTTGTTATGGTATTTAATTTATCTTCAAGAATTTCACGTTCATCAACAGCATTTTCAATTTGACCCGCATATTTTGAATTAAGTGTTTTGTATTTTTTATCATACTTTTCAGCTGTAATTGATTGTTTTCTTAATTGCTTTTTCTCGATCGCTTCATCTTTTTGAAACTTTTCTATTTGCTTATTAAGAATTTTTATTTTTGTCTTAACCTCTGAAACTTGGTTCTTTTGCTTTAAAACCTTTTCTTTGGGAGATTTTTGTTTTGATACTTTAATTGATTTTTTCTTATTTGTATTTATCTTTTTTTCTGTTTTTTTAGGCATTAATCATCTCCTTGTAATATGTAAATTGGTTTTATTTTTCTAATCGCCTGATAGGCAATTGAAATTGTAACTGTGAAAACAATAAATATTATTGTGGCAGCAATTGCTATGTGTCACCAGGTGGCTATTAGTGGCAATGCCATATTTGCCGTTCCAAGTATCGCTGCGTTAAATAACGTGATGATACCATATGCAATAGGTATTGATATAAATATTGAGAGAACAATAAACGGAATGTAAACAAACATAAACATTCTTATTTTTTCACGTTCTGAGAATCCCATCACACTGAATGTAGCAATTTTTTTCTTATTCTCATTAACGATCATTGTTGAAATAATCATCATGACTATTAGTGAAATAAGTGTTGAAATTCCAATAAATGTTGTTGTAATAACATTAACTGTACCAGACACATTTTTAACAAATCCAGCTTCTATATCTCTTGCAGACAAGTTTGATATTGCAGATGAATAAAGTGTTGAACCATATATAGAATTATAGTAATGAAGCATTGGTTCAATCATCCCTTCATCAGATTCAGAAGGATCTTTTGCAAGTTCCGCTTTGAGATCTTCATATGTTAATTGTTGACCTTTTGAAGGGAAAACTTTTTTAATTACATCATCCATATCTTGTTCGGTATAGATAGGGTTACCATCAGCATCCTTTGCTTCAAATAGAGAACCCTTTGTGATTGAACCAGGTCTTGGGTCTCCAAAAATGTTTCTTGCTATGTTCATAGCAGTGGTTCTTTTTAAAGGAAATTCAATTCCCTCCATAGCACCTCAGTAACCTGATTGAGAATATAGAGATAATGATTTTATCGCCTGTGAAGGAACATCATTTTTGGTAAATATACCATTAAATGGTTTTATTCCACTTCTTCAAGCAACATCATCTAATTTAATCATTTTATTTACAGAATCTTGATTTGTAATTATTTCTGCATTTATATATGTAGCATTAATTGCAACAACCTTAACATAGTAATTAGCATGAGTCTGACTTTCACCAGGATCAAGCGCCTTGCTACGTTTAAAGTTTTTTTCTAATCTTGTTGATAAGTTAAATACATTGGCTTCAATAACTTGCTCATGTTTTAATCCTCAAACTCTTTTTGCAACTTCATTAGGAGCTATTGGGAAAGGATTTTCCTTACTTCCAATTGGTGTATTTGGCGAGTCTTTATCAAGTGCTTTTTGATACTCAAAATCAATAATTGATTTAATGTCTTTACCATTATCTGTTTTAGGGTTAGAATAGCTCTTTAATATTTTTCCTTGATCATCTTTTTTGATGTTAATACCTGTGATTTTCACTTTAGTTTTTGAATCTCCTAAAGTGGCATCAGCTCATGAATAAGTTTCATC
>JBCJKE010095452.1:0-10000 GCA_039654525.1 Melibe bucephala | reverse complement strand
TACATCATTGTTACATATGGAAAGATGTTTTATTTGCATTTAGAAATATTCTGAATAGAAATCTGCAAAACAAGTTCAATTCTGTGGCTGATGATGATTTATACTTTCTTGACATTTTTCTCTCGGGTTGTATCAAAGAACACATATCGGGTGAACGATTCAGAAGATATTTTTTCTATAGGGTTGTATCAAAGAACGAATATCAGGTGAAATATTCAGAAGACACTTTTTCTCTTGGGTTGTATCAAAGACCAAATATCAGGTGAAAGATTCAGAAGACACTTTTTCTCTTGGGTTGTATCAAAGACCAAATATCAGGTGAAAGATTCAGAAGACATATCAGAAGTGCTCATGAAATCTACCACTGCAAGTGTGAGAACGCTACTCAGTATTCCCTTTTCAGAGCACATGAGTGCAATGAGCTTGATTGAGGTCATATGGAGTACTTTTCGTAAAAAGAAAACCACATACGGATAGTTTCTTTGTGAAGTAATGAATGAAATTATAATACTTGCCGCTGTTCCTTTTGTTATTTTACCTCTGATATCCTTTATTATAAGCAGTTGATTATTTTACTTAAGTGATATCCTTTTTTATATGGGGGTTTGGTTTCCGTGTTTGCTTTTACATTTAGGCGGTATTTGAGTGGTGACACTCTGTACATTAAGATCAAACTTCTAACAACTGTTCTTTATAATATGTTTTCTGAAGCCGAAAAATTTGCCAATTGTTTTATTGTTGTAATCACTTCCTTTTCTCTTTTTGATATGCTGTCTTCAAAAATAAAATTGAATGAATTTATAGATTAAGTTACTTTCAGCTTGTATTATTATGAACCCTTTCCTGCCATTTTTTTATTCTACTAGGTAAATTAATGTTGAAGACATAATATACATCTAGATTTGAAAGTGTAAGCAAAGATTATGAAACGCTGTAGATTGGTAGAATAAAGTTGCTTGTAGCAATAGCATCATAGCTTACCACTGTGAAATTAAAGGGAAAATCGTTTTCAGCAGAGGTCGTCCACACATATTCTGGCCCAGACGTTGAATGCATCGTATAGTTTGTGCCAAAGGCTTTGGGAATGGATGGAGGGAGAACACAGTATATCATTAGTCTTAAGACGATTGTAGAGGGCAATGTTAACACTGAGACATGCGCATTCTAGAGCTTCATAAATAATGTAAGATTGGAGATGAGATGCAGAGATGAAGAGAGATAGTAGGCAGACATCCAAATTAGATATGAAGACGGACAGCCCACAAAGGTACAGACTGAAACGTATCCAGCAAGGTGCAAGCATGTATGTAGGTAAGTGGGTAAGAAGGTAGGTAGGTGGATAGGTGGGTGAGTGGAAAAGTAGGTAGGTGGGTGGGTAAGTGGGTAGATAGTTGGGTAGGTAGGTATGGAAGGAGGGAGAGAGGTAAGCTCCAAACAGATAATCCCATTACAGTCGTAATGGATAGCCTGTGAGAATGCATGGTGAATTTTATAATACTTACCATTATTGTCCGTGACCAGCTTGAAGTAGACCGTCTTGTCCAATGGATACAGGCTACCGGCGTTGTTCAAACCATTTTGCCTTGGAGGAAATGGATTGTTGCTGTCACTCTCGAAGGTGACTTCCATTCGGCCATTCTCAAAACGTTGATACACACCCACCTAGCGACGGACAACCAGAGTTGGGGGTGGGTTTTTGGTTTTGTTGGGGTTTTTTTTTTTTTTTTTTTTTTTTTTTTTTTTTTTTTTTGCTTTGTTTTGTTTTTGTTTTTTGTGGGGGTCACTTTAATTTTACGGAAAACGCCATTATGACGTTGCGGTTTGGGTTTTTTTTTTAATCAGCCCCCATTCAGTCAATGGGGTGATGGAAAAACGCTTGTTCCGAAACAAAGAGATGTGAAATCAAGTGGAAGAAGACAAAGAAAGGGAGTTTCCTATTCGGAGACAAAGGAGAAATTGAAAGCCACTCTAATCAAAATTACACACGCTTGGATCGATAAACCAAACTTAAGGCAAAAGCAAAAATGAAACTACAGATCCCTAGTAAAGCTCCATCTGTAGCACTGTGGTCCCTGGGCCCATATTCAAAGGTAAAGTTGAGAACTTTAATGCATTTTATATGAAACAATTAAGGAAAAATATTGGCATGGGATACCCTGTAAGAATAATGAAGTATGTCTTTATGATAGAAGTGCAATATAATCCACTGTCACTACAATTTCTAGAAGCGCGACAGCGCCTATTTAGACATGCTTAAATACGACACAAGACAGCAAGAAATTCCGAGGAACACCTATAACAACACTAATTATAATGATCGACAGAGATTTATCTCGTTTTCCACACTCAATGTAACCTTAAAAATTCACCCCTATTATTGCCCTCATTGGCGGCGCTGCACTGTGGCTGACGCTTGGGTCTATCCCGGTCCTTCGGGATAGACCCTAAAGACACATTCTCCCCTGGAGCTAATAAGGGGCTTTTATTATTTTTTTGTTTTTAATCAAAAGATGGGCCCTAAACACACACTAATCTGCTTAACACAAGACATAAACAATATGGCAGACTTTGTCAACGAGGATCGAAGCGACACAAAGTCAAAGCTATGGTTTGCGATAAGGCTAGGGGTCTAGTCAAGTAAGTCCAGAAATCAAACTGCACAAAATACGACGAAAAGAACTTAGTGCAAAGCGGTGCTTTCTCAAGTAATGCCGACCAGTCTACCTTGTGAGCATAACATTGTATCACAGCTTTTGTTCGTGATCTCTTTATTTTCAAGTTTTGTGATCTCTTTGATATGTTCAATCCGTCTACAAGTTATCGTTATTCACTATTTCATACATTTTTCAAGAATAAAATAAAAAGCACAACAATTCAAAACAATGGGTGCATAATTATTGTATTAAGAACTATATTTTTAAACTAGATGTACTCTTATTTTATAATTGTGATCAATTGAATTAATGTTTGTGAGCTTTGCGCTTTAGTTGTTTGTCATTTTGTTTTCTCGTCTTTTAATGAAACGCCCGGTAATCTTCTATTATTACGTTTTGTTCCTTATCACCTTTTTGAATGAGACCACTTCGCTGTATTGTATTTAATTAAAACATCGATGAGGTGATGACGGATGTCAGCTGCAATAAAAAACGACGGTCGCCATAACAAAATTCGATGTTTGAGTTTCAAGAATAATTGTCCAGGGCAGTCTGGAACAGCGGTTGCACTGGAGATAAGAACGTTTCATTGTTGCGGCTATTGACGCACATGTCCAATTTAAAATCGTTTATAAACTAATAATGTAATAATGGTTATAAACTACGCAAACGTCCCGCCAGATCAACGCTAGAGGCAAGGAGCTGAATCATGGTCTTGAAATATTAGATCTGACGACATATTAAGTCTGAACCATTTCATATGAAAAAACAGGATAAAAAAGGCAAAAGGAAGAATTTAATAAAACAAAATTGAGTCGATTCCTATATGAGAAAACAGAATAAAAATGCAGAAAGAATTTAATAAAACAAAATTGGCCATTCTTATATGAGAAAACAGGGGAAAAAAAGCAAAGAGGAGAATTTAATTTAACAAAATTGAGTACATCGGGCTAGGGACATGAGGACATGGACACTAACCGCCTTGCCAGGAAAAGGAGATCAAGAGGCATACACCACGCCGGTCAGTCTCTTTAAAGAGGTCTGTTTTCTTGTCGATACCCATCGTCCAAACGTTCGAAGAAATATGCCAGACACATTAGGTCTTGCCAATTTGACTAGGCCTTCAAATGGGAATCATTATTAAATACAGAGGGAAGACTTTTTTAAGAATGAAAGAATGAGAATCCTGTGAGGATTTAACCCGAGATGATGGCATCGACCGCCTTGCCAGAAAAAAAATCGTGTATAAATCCCCAGAGAATCCACAATATTTTCTTCCTTTCTTAATATCTTCCCTGTTTTGTAATTCTTCTAACTGGGGCCTGTTGAAATTATTTACATCTATAGGGGAAATCTAATTAGTTGACCTACAATTCAGCCCCTTGCCTCAAGCATATTGTTTCTACCTGTCCTCAGTCCTACCTGGACAGTTTCCTCGATATGGGAGGCGTCGTTATAGATGATCATCTTAGCGTCGAAGCGACCGTCCTTTGGGTAGACGAAATTGATGTCTTGAACGCCCCCTTTGGATGTGATGGTGAAGGGTTCAATCGCACTTAGGGAATTCCCGTCTCCGTACCAATCAATCCTGATGAAAGCGTTGGCTGGCATCATGGCCGAGTTATACTGTAGCGTGAACGTTGTCGTACCTGAATATTTTATTATGAAAAGAAGGCAATATATTGCACTATGGATACAAATTGTACAGAGATCAAAGTAAACACAAGTATGTGGCAAGGTGCTGAATTATAAGACAAAGAATAAGTCCTGTCACACTAGATCCAGACAATTTAAAATTAGTCCCATAGAAACTGTTTGCAAATACAGCTGAAGAATTTCATTTAGAAAAACTAGAAAGAAAAATGTATGGTTCAACTGAGAATTAAACCCAGGGCAGTGAAACCGATTCGTCTCGCCGACGCAAGCATATCATTCTTACCATCAAGCTGGTTTCGGTTTACACTTGCAAATCAGGTGTGCCAACAATTCAAAGATCAAACTCATAAATATTGATATCCCTCCAGCCCAAGTTGGTTCTCGGGATATAACGAGAACGATAACATATTTTTATGCTGAACGAAGTTCCTTTTCTTTTTTATACCGACATTCAACCATCTAAAGTGTAATTAATTGTTTTATTATGCCAACAATGAGTTAAATCAATTGTATCGACTATACGTCATGCCCCCAACACACACTTAAAGACACAAAATAAATATTGCCACATCGAAAGATAAAGGACAACTAATTAAAACAAAAACTCTGATAGTGCTATCATCAGTTTGATCGATGTTCGTCGTGTGTATGTACTATAAGGCTTGTGGCACATCATTCTTTGAGTTACTCATAAGGTGTCATAATCAGCAAATTAGAAAGATGCAAATTAATTTAATTTCTAATGCACAAGAAAACTCCTGAAGAAACATTCTCAAGATCGGGACTGTGTTCGATATCGTTGCCAATACATTCTGAAAAATCGTGTTGAGTTAAAAAGAGGTCAACATAAAAGCTTAATAAATCGATACTAGTTAAACTGCAAGAATCCAGGTAAAAAAAAATCTATATCCGACTAGATTTCCAATACCCAAGGAAGCTCTTAAAAAGATATAATCATGATCTGGGTTGTGTACGGTACAACTATCCACCTCTTGACTTGGAAGTAAATAGATTTTTTTTTTATTTAAAGGTATCATTGAGGGTCAATGACTGGAAATTAATAGAACAATGCAGAATTATATGCTACGATCATGTATATTTTCCTTTTGTACTCTACAATATAGGATCTAGTTAGCTCAGAGACATGATGCTAAGCTCAGATACCAAAGATCAACTTTTTGTATCCTAGCTGCGCCTGTTTTACCCTGAAGACTCTTAATTTCTACATTTAATTATTAAACCATGTTAATTCTAGGTAAACTGGATCTTTAAAAATGTACGTCATGCACGTTTAGGATTCACGGACAGTTTTGATGAGCTTGCACCAGGGAATCGTATTCAAACCCTAACCAAAACTCCTCGATCGATAGCGAATAATGATGGACAAAGGCATGTGCTACATGGTCATCTTAAGACTCTTACTAAAGCCAAATCAACCCAAATGTTAAATCCTACATTGCAACCAAGTTGAGAGTTGTTTATTGCAATCGTAATCGCACCTCCTAATTGCACATCTCCATTGACTGTCACAGTTGCAGAAGCTTTTTGTACACCCGAGATGACGTCAAAAGTTGCTGTAGCTGACACTGTTTGATTTAATGGCGCAATTGCTGTCACAGTGGCTTTCTTGGGGCCGAGATCAGTGTACGTCACTGAGAGAGTATCAGCACCATCTTCGCCAAAGCCTGAAAACATGACAACAAAGATGGTCTCTTTTCTAGCCTTTTAGTCAGGACAGTGCTTCATTAGGTAAATACCGCATATCGCACCGTGTTTTATTAGGTAAAGGGAACATCGAAAACTAGAGAATTTGTAGGTTTTATGTTTCATCGCCCTTAATGCTGCACAAAAGCATAAACTCATTTGCATAAAGATGGTTTTACAAGTTTGATTCTTTTTCGTAATCCCCAGGAGTTAAAAGCATTTTCTTTTTTCTTTTTTTTTCTTTTTTTTTTTTTTTTGCGTATATTTCTATAATGGCTGATTGAAAACAAAGAAATTAGTAGGAGATTACAATAGCCATGTGAAAACAGAGAAAAAAGATGACCTTGTCTCTCTGTGACAGTGACGGGATTTCCATCTCCAAAGTCCCAATGAAGAAGCGTGAGGTTTCCTTGATCTCCACGGTATAAGGAAAACGTGATATTGTATGGCTGGTTGAGAGGTGCCGAAGGAAATTCTAAATGCATCTTTGGTCCAACGAGTTTCTCTACGACAATTGCCTTGTGTCTGAAGATTTTTGTGCTCAACACGTTCGATAACTGGATTGACATGTGGTAAGTCTCATCATCATCGTACTGCCAACTGTGGAAACATTGCAAGACAAGACGCTCTCAGTGCCTCAAGATGGTAACGGGGAATGATCAATTGAAGCTTAATTAAAAGCAGAGGAAAGAGCCATTTGTTGCTATTGTAAATACACGACATTTTTCCGTAAATTCTGGACCCTAAGGTTCGATTCTAAGTGGGAGCAAATTTTTTCCTTTCTTAATGCTCTTTATTAAAATGTTCCCTCTGTATTTGTATATATTGTCTATGGGGCCTATTTAAATTGTCTGGATCTAGTGCGTTAGATTTAATCCCTTGTCGCCTTATTGGATCCTGGTGCACAGCTTTCCGTCTGAGAGTGTGACATGTGGATCACAATCGGAAATAAAGCACAAATGCAGTATGACATTTGGAGCACCAAATATCGACTGCCGATTTATACACTATGTCGATAACATTTTAAAACTTATCTAACGTTGACTTAGATTTTACGAGGTCCGCTCCTTGGTTGTAAATAATATAGAAGATTTCTTTGGTGACGCACTTTCAAATATTGCCCAAACAATTCCATTAAATCTACACTATTCTCTGTAGAAATCTATGGCAGACGGCAATGTATTTCAAAGTATCCGTCCATAAAATAATCGAAGCTATATTCGATAAACACCTAAAATGTAGTGCTCCAAAAGTCACATAGCGGCTTCCTTTGAAATAAAGTGGTGCTCCAAATGTCATACACCCTTGACTTGCATCAGATGACAAAAATGGGTTTACCTGTAGCCCGGAAGACCGGTGCGAAGATCGGATGTGGTCTCAATGGGCGAGTTGTCACCCCAGTCAATGACCACGGTGGGATCGGTGGGCTTCGCCCCGCTAGTAGCAAAGTACACCGAGTCGATGGAGGCCGGGGGCTCATACAAGTAGTAGTTGACACCAGGGAGTGAAAAGCCGAGCGTGCTGAAACCAACCTTCACCAGCACACTCACCGTCAAAGTGTGAGACCCTGGCGAAAGAAAACAACGAGAAAAACTCTGATTGATTCCTTCCGGGGTTGAATTACAGAATTATTGTTTCCAACTTTGTTGAAGAAATCATTAAAATTTAAAATTTTAAAACATTTAATTTGTTTTTAACCGCCAATTGAGCTCTCCGAATAGTTCGGAGTTTAATTCCACTTTTGAATGTTTTTAATTTTTTTGAGCAGAGGTAAAATATCGTTTTTATATTGGCTTGCATTATTAGACATTTAGATTATAGATGGATCTTGCCAGGTTATAAAAATAAATTTGGCCCGTTGTTATTGAAGTTATAGCGTTTTCTTGGGGTTAACTTTTGCGAGCGGCACTATGTAGATATATAAGGTTCAATGTAACATCAGAGTGTTGTGAATGTGAAGGCGTGGTGCCTAAGAGTGCGGCAAGAGTGACGCTTGTAAAACGTTAATTTTTAGCCGCTAGCAAGGGCTATTTTATCGCAGATCAACTATCTAATGAACACCAGCCGCACATTGGACACAATAAATTTTAGCTTCTAAAATAAATACCCACTTTCCTCTACGTGACATTATTATGTTTGAATTTCAGTAACAATTCTAATTAATTAGAAATAGCTCTTGATATCTAACCTGCTCGATTCGAGATTGTGGCAGTCACCAAACAGTTGCAGCCATTGATGAAGTCATGCGTGAATTTCCGCGGTCCGGTCCACACACTGCCAGGGGGAACAGGGGGGAACGTTGAGTTTGGACTGCCATCCTTGAAGTCGACCACTATGGTGACATCAGAGCCGCTTGTCATATCAACGGTGAATGTAACGGTATCATCAGTTGTGATGTCATTCAAGTCAGACGTGAAAGTTGGATCAACCAGTGGTACAGCGATAATGAAAAAGCCGCTGATGGTTAGGTTGTTGAGAGCATTCCATGCCTGGAATAAATAAATGCATAATTATAATTATTAAACCGATAATGGCTATGGTAAGAAAAGCACTCATAATATTGATGAATGTTGACTCAAAACAGGCGATTAATAAGAGAACAAAGTACAGGCAGGATGGTGCAGATTATAGTGTAGTGCAATAAACAGATAGAAGAAAAAAAAATTTGGTGTGGAAGGAAGATGAGAGATTTGACAGCAGTAAGCGTCTGTACGAATCTTTTTAATAAGGACGGAAAATCTCTGAAGCAAAGGACAATGTAAATTTGATTGACACTTAAGTACATAAACTTTAAGAACAAAGTGACGGAGACAACGGTAAGATGGTTGAAATGAAGCAATTATTAAGGGACATATTAGGATCAACAATAAAAGAATGTTGGAGATGTGCGGCCGAGGCAAATAACGTTTGGAAGGTATATTAATTGTAATTTACGGGGATTTCAATGGGGGTGATGCTAGGGAATAGCTGGGTGGGTTAGGAAAATCTGCCACGAACTGATGTGAGTCTTTAAATGAAAGCCGACGACAGAAGATTAAATGAAGGCAATACGAGTAGAAATTCTATTCAGTTCAGCTGTAGATCGCGTGTTGATATATCCTGACCTATAGCTATACTTCCTAGACGCCTATGATATTCAGATAAGGATATGGAATCCGTCTTTTGAATATTTTATTATTGTGTGACATAATATATGTGCAATATTGTATACTTGGGTTGGATTGTGTCATATGATTACGTAAAACAGGACAATTATTGTGTAGTCAACTGACAGTTACATGTCGTGTAGTCAACTTACAGTCACACTTTCTGTAGTCAACTTAGAGTTTCCCTCTCTCCTGCGATACGATATTAACTATTGTATCAATGTTAAAGGCATACACGTCATAATCATATTTGGATAAAAAGACTAAGATAAACATGTAGTGACTCACCGAGAGTGTGTAAGGATATCCATTAGCTGGTAAAGGGCCTTGTGAGATGGACACCCACTGAAGGGATCCAGGATTGGAATTTCCAATATCTACTTGCAGGGGCGTACCGTCGAAGACCAGGTTGAAGTTGATGTCAGATCCGGTGTCAACACGCCAAGCCAGCCTGAAGGGCGATGCCGAAGACCCACTGTCATAGTCTAGCCTCAAGTTGGTGATCACCTCCTGGATATGGACAACGAGTGTATCCGTATCGCTGCTGACCTGTGGAGAAAAGTACAAGAATGAGTATCGATTACTTCGCTGCTCAACAGTACAGCCCCAGGATGGATAGTCTTAAAACGGGTGGTGGCTATGGCGCCTTCTTACATTCAACAACACTACATTATAATATATCATAGCCTGATAACACTTGAAGAACTACATAAATTCAGAGAAATAGCTGTGGACAGAATAAAAAGAAATGGAGAAACGTTTGATATATATATATATATATATATATATATATATATATGTGTGTGTGTGTGTGTGTGTGTGTGTGTGTGTGTGTGTGTG